>OY776281.1:17026541-17034041 GCA_963675445.1 Linnaemya vulpina
GCTACCAATGAAAATTAGAAAAAAACGTTCACATATACTTAAGTATAAAATTCAAACCAAAAAAAATTTGACTTAATGTATAATGGAACAAAAAATTCAGAAAAATGGGACATGAAGAAAATATTCAAACGGTAACACGGGTATTAAAACAAAAAGGTGTTAACATCAGTTTGATACAGTTCTCGGATTGTTTTTCATAATAAAATTTGTGTAAATAGGAACTGTTATCACATTCAACTGAGACACCTAAAAAGTGGTGACAAACACAATACACATGAGCACTGAAGATGAAAGTGTAGCGACTTTCGAAAACAGCTGTTCTGCTCTGCTGTTTAAGTTGAATAAAACTGATGTTGACTTTCCTTTGTGCCTAGGAATATTTATCATCATGTCCTTCTGAGATTTTAACTAAGAACAATTAGCCTATATATAAATATTACTGTAGCAAAAATTAAATGTTCATTAAAATAAAAATCACAAGATAAATTCATGTTTCCAATTAACTATTATTTTATTAAAATCTTCAGCAAATCCTAGCAAATTTTAAAATAGCACACAAAAAATTGAAATAACCGCTAATAAGTACAAGATTTTTGTCACTATTGATTGGAGCCCATCCAGCATTAATCAAATTATTGTTTTCAGATGTATTTAACGAAACATAGTTTTTAATTTCTGATGAAATTCCTAAATGTCGTGTACGATCAATTTCTATTCCATTTAATTCATATCGAATCTCATCAAAGAGGTGAGCCATACAATTGTTCAATAATTGTATATTTGTAGAGATTGTTGAGTCTTCTTTTGTTACATAGCCTTCAATATAAAGCATGCTTTTGCTTGGTAAAACATATAAATCTTGGTTTTGTATTGATATTCGGATTTCATCATTGTTTTTGAAAGATTGTAAGTATGAATTATAGCTGTGATATTCTTTTTTAATAATTGAGTTATCAAATTGTGGTTTGTCTAATATATTAATTACACTATGCATTTTTATGTTTTAGTTGAAATCCTAAATTTCGTAAAAATTTTCGATTAGTTTTATTTAAGGTGTTTCGTTGATGTTTGCTTGTTTGATATATCAGCTTTTTATTATACAACTTTCGTTTACCAGAAGAAACTCTCCTTGATGTGTCTTCTGTTGCGGAGGATGACAGTGATTGGTGAATCCTTATACAAACTATTTTTGTTGAATATAATCATTCTTTTATAGGTTTCAAATGTAATCTAATAGATATTTTTTCTCCACGAAAATTAATTAGGTTTCCGTTCTGATCGACAACTCTTAAAATCAGTGTAGAAATTTCTCTCGAATTTACAGGTAAATATATTGGATTAGCCGGTCGTACTGTTATTTTATATCCTGGACTAACGTCAAGTGAAAACTGATGAATAGTATGTGCTGACACGTTATTTATATATCATCCATTCACAATATTACATTCAATGATTACTGTATTAATATTTGTTGTATCAGTTGTTTTATCTGAAAAATGTTCCACTTGTTGTCGTAATACTCCCTTACTAAGACCAAGCAAAGATCCAATTGATCGTTCTTTATTGAAATAGATAGGATCTATTGTACTTTTTATAGATGTTACAAACGTATTAAAGTTTTCATTAATATAACGATTACCTTCATTAGTCAAATCATGATATTTATCTTTAATTAAATCAACTATATCAGAAAACTCATACGATCCCACAGGAATCTCTATTATATAATCACCAATATGAAATAAATTATTTTCAACATCAACATTTGGTATTGTGTTATTAATCCACAAACATAATTCTTATCCAATACAATGGGAGGGAAATAGTTTGCCGCAAGTAATGATGAATGTCCGTTTAACGTTAATGTTAACGACATCTTGACGTTCGATGAATGAATAAAACAGTTTTAAATTAATACTATTTCCTTTATAGTAATATATCGTTGGCCTTAATCCAAGAATTGTGTTTTGATGAAAAGCCTAACCATTTCACATATATCATGCTTCCTTTTCTCTTTAAAACTTTTTCAACTAAACATGTTTGCTGATATTTTGTTTTCATCAGCTCGAATTCATAAAAACCACCTTTAATTTCATGTTTTTGATAGTCTTCTAAAATATATGTTTTAGGATTTGTGTTTCTTATAGTTCTAACTTTGAAAATTTCTGTAGTCCAATTTGGTGTATAACCTTTATCAAATACATGTTTGTGTTTACTTATTCCAACATCATCACCAACTCTAAACTTTGGTTTTTTAAAAATTTTTTAATTATTATAGACCGTATCTAAACGAGATTTCTATTTAGAACTTGGGATATGTATTAATATCCTTCACTTCCAGAAACCACTACTGTACTATGGAATGTTAAGCTTTTTTTACAGTTTTATATTAATGGCTGCATGTCTTAAGGCCAGGAGTTAAATCGCAACACATGCAAAAATCGATCACACAGTTACATGTTTAGTTCACACTACAATAACTGTTTCGAGCACACATGTCATATGTGACAGATCATATCCTTGTGTACGATTTTAACTCCCGGCCTTAAGACATGCAGCCATTGATATAAAACTGTAAAAATGTAACGTTAAGAACCAACTTCCTACCAATCCGGTTATAAGAAAATATTTTGTGTCTGATTTAAACTATTAATTAAAAATGATTCAATTTTCTTATATAAGGGTTAATTTATATCATTAACATTTTAGTTATCAATCAATCAATATGCGGTTAATTAAACAAGCAAAACAAATTGTTGCAAGAAACGCAGATGAAACGCAAGAAAATAAACAAAAGATTGTACATAATACAAAAGATTATACAATTGTTACCAAATTCAATACGAGCACTAATTGTAGGACCTTCAAATTGTGGAAAAACTAATGTGATGATTAGTTTAATAGAAAACCCTAATGGTCTTGTCTTTACAAATATTTACATTTATTCTAAATCATTTTATCAACCAAAGTATATTTATCTAAAGACATTAATTAATCCAATAAAAGAGATAAATCTGTTCACGTTTTCAGAAAATGAAAAAGTTCAAGTCCGAAATTTGCAAAACCACATTCTATAATTATATTCGATGATGTCATTTGTGAAAAACAGAATACTATAAGAGATTACTTTTGTATGGGGAGACACAAGCATATTGATTGTTTTTATCTATGTCAAACATATACAAAAATTCCTAAACATCTAATACGACACAATGCAAATATAATTATAACTTTTAAACAAGATGAAATTAACTTAAGACATATTTATAATGATCATGTTATTGGTGATATATCGTTTAAGGAATTTACAAAGATTTGTGGAGAGTGTTGGAATGATATATATGGATTTGTAGTTGTAAGCGAGGATGATGCTAAAAATAAAGGGAGATATAGAAAAGATTTTAACGAATTTATACATGAAAATGCTTATAAAGCAGATCGTAATGAGATATAAAGCAGATCGTAAACAGATACAAACCAGGCCATAACCAGATACAAACCAGGTCATAACCAGATACAAACCAGATCATAACCAGATACAAACCAGATCATAACTAGATACAAACCAGGTCATAACCAGATATAAACCAGATACAAACCAGATCATAACCAGATACAAACCAGATACGAACCAGATCATAACTAGATACAAACCAGGTCATAACCAGATATAAACCAGATACAGATCAGATACAGACCAGGTACAGATCAGATATAAAGCAGGTTGTAAGCAGATACAGATCAGATATAAAGCAGATCGTCATCAGATACATAACAGATTAAAATGAATAATAAATTGTTAAAAGATATTGTTCAGACAAGAAAAATATTAAAGGGAAAACTAAAAAGAATTAAATGAAATGAAATAGACAAAAATAATTTATTGGAAGATTCATTTAAACCAATAACTAAACCTTTGAATATGATAAGTGAAAAAATGGCTGATTATCAATCAAAAATTTTGTTCAAAGATGAGATGAAATCTAAAAAAACTTCTAAACGCGAGTTAAAAGAGGAAAAAAATTATGCTGATGATGATCGATCAGATAATGATCAAGCAGAATACAATCAATCCAATGAAGATAAAACAGATACAACGCTTACACCACTATCAGATGATAATAGTTTCGATGAAAGTTCTGATAATTATGATGATGCTGAAGACTACAATCAGGTTATTGAAAATGATAATAATACTAGATCTACACTTGAAAAAAATATTAAATTGCTTCTAAATAATAATCAAATAGATAAAGTTTTCAACATAGATGATAGAGTAAATTGGCGATATGCAAATAATGAACTAAAATTTAATGATGACAACTATTTTCAATTGGGAAGTACAAAGTGGAATATGACACCTGGATTATTTTAATTATTATTTCATTCAAAACCTTTACATTTCACTGAAAAAGATTTACAGAATTATAGAGAAATCTTAATGGCTACAAATGTATATAAACGCAATTTTCAAGCTGAAGGTCAAATAAAAGGTTCGAATTCATATAAATATCAACATGTAAATAAACCGTTAATTAATACGATATTAACAAAGGGCAGTGGACTCTTGTTGAAATCGGTTGTCAATAGCAAACCCAATTATATATATTGGGATAATCCAAATGAATTAGTTAACAGACTACGTTTACTTCTTTCATCAGAGGGTACTGGTCATAACAATCATAAAAACGAAATAATATCTATAATTGAAGAACTTAGGGAAGCTAATATAATTTACTAAATGAGTTTTAAATATATTTATACGAGTTATTGTTAAAGGAATTGATGATTTATGGCAAGCGGATCTAGTTGAGATGGAGAATTATGAAACAAAGAACAACGGATATCGCTATCTGCTAACTGTAATAGATAAATTTTCGAAGAAAGCATGGGCTGTAGCAGTAAAAAACAAAACTGCATTAAATGTAGCGAATGCTATGAAAAGTATTTTTAATAATAGTAATCGTCATCCAAAAAAAACTTACAAACAGATAATGGTAAAGAGTTCTTAATAATCAATTTCAACGATTAATGGAAACATATTCAGTTAAACATTATTCAACATATAGTGTTTTGAAAGCATCAATAGTAGAACGATTTAATAGAACATTAAAAACCATGATGTGGAAAGAGTTTAGTTATCAAGGATCGTATAAATGGATAAATATATACTATATAAAGAACTCGTTGATAAATATAATAATACATTTCATAGAACAATAAAAATGACGCCTAATGAAGTGAATTCATCTAATGAGAAATCTCTTTTAGATACGGTCTATAATAATTGAAAAATTTTTAAAAAACCAAAGTTTAGGGTTGGTGATGATGTTCGAATAAGTAAATACAAAACTTGTATTTGAAAAAGGTTATACACCAAATTGGACTACAGAAATTTTCAAAGTTAAAACTATAAGAAACACAAATCCTAAAACATTTATTTTAGAAGACTATCAAAAACATGAAATTAAATGTGGTTTTTATGTATTCGAGCTGATGAAAACAAAATATCCGCAAACATATTTAGTTGAAAAAGTTTTAAAGAGAAAAGGAAGCATCATATATGTGAAATGGTTAGGCTTTTCATCAAAACACAATTCTTGGATTAAGGCTAACGATATATTACTATAAAGGAAATAGTATTAATTAAAAAAGATTTATTCATTCATCGAACGTCAAGATGTCGTTAACATTAACGTTAAACGGACATTCATCATTACTTGCGGCAAACTACTTCCCTCCCATTGAGTTGGATAAGAATTATGTTTGTGGATTAATAAGCTTTGATACCTATAACACAATACCAAATGTTGATTTTGAAAATAATTTATTTCATATTGGTGATTATATAATAGAGATTCCTGTGGGATCGTATGAGTTTTCTGATATAGTTGATTTAATTAAAGATAAATATCATGATTTGACTAATGAAGGTAATATTTATATTAATGAAAACTTTAATACGTTTGTAACATCTATAAAAAGTACAATAGATCCTATCTATTTCAATAAAGAACGATCAATTGGATCTTTGCTTGGTTTTAGTAAGAGAGTATTACGAAAACAAGCGGAACATTTTTCAGATAAAACAATTGATATAACAAATATTAATACAGTAATCATTGAATGTAATATTGTGAATGGATCATATATAAATAACGTGTCAGCACATACTATTCATCAGTTTTCACTTGACGTTAGTCCAGGATATAAAATAACAGAAAGACCGGCTAATCCAATATATTTACCTGTAAATTCGAGAGAAATTTCAACACTGATTTTAAGAGTTGTCGATCAGAACGGAAACCTAATTAATTTTCGTGGAGAAAAAATATCTATTAGATTACATTTGAAACCTATAAAAGAATGATTATATTCAACAAAAATAGTTTGTATAAGGATTCACCAATCACTGTCATCCTCCGCAACAGAAGACACATCAAGGAGAGTTTCTTCTGGTAAACGAAAGTTGTATAATAAAAAGCTGATATATCAAACAAGCAAACATCAACGAAACACCTTAAATAAAACTAATCGAAAATTTTTACGAAATTTAGGATTTCAACTAAAACATGAAAATGCATAGTGTAATTAATATATTAGACAAACCACAATTTGATAACTCAATTATTAAAAAAGAATATCACAGCTATAATTCATACTTACAATCTTTCAAAAACAATGATGAAATCCGAATATCAATACAAAACCAAGATTTATATGTTTTACCAAGCAAAAGCATGCTTTATATTGAAGGCTATGTAACAAAAGAAGACTCAACAATCTCTACAAATATACAATTATTGAACAATTGTATGGCTCACCTCTTTGATGAGATTCGATATGAATTAAATGGAATAGAAATTGATCGTACACGACATTTAGGAATTTCATCAGAAATTAAAAATTATGTTTCGTTAAATACATCTGAAAACAATAATTTGATTAATGCTGGATGGGTTCCAATCAATAGTGACAAAAATCTTGTACTTATTAGCGGTTATTTCAATTTTTGTGTGCCATTGAAAAATTTGCTAGGATTTGCTGAAGATTTTAATAAAATAATAGTTAATTCGAAACATGAATTAATTGAGAGTAAAAGCTGATAAACAAGTTTTTAAATCTAAGGTATTAACTGAAAAAACTAAGTTAACCATTCTGAATATTGCATGAAAAGTGCCACATGTTCAACTTGATGATTTTCACAAATTGGAAATGTTAAAAAGCAATTAATAACCGCAAGGCACTAAATGTATCTTTTAGAAGTTGGGATATGTATTACTATCCTTCACTTCCAGAAACCACTACTGTACTATGGAATGTTCAGCTTGCTAGTGAAAATGAAAGACCACGTTTCCTGCTCTTAGCGTTTCGCAACAATGATAATAACACATTTCAACATTGTGATTTAACGTATATAAAGGTACATCTAAACTCTGACGTATATCCGTATAATGATCTAAACTTAAAATTTGATCGAAATCGGTTTGGACTAATATA
>OY776281.1:17039041-17041541 GCA_963675445.1 Linnaemya vulpina
GGGATTTGTCAAAGTTTACAGACAGGTGTGACTGACGTAAGCGGTTAAACACAATTCGCAGGTGCTTAGCATGTTCCTCCTCGGAAGATGATGCTATTAAAATTTCGTCTATGTAAACAAAGACGAAGTCAAGTCCCTTAAAGATTTCATTCATATGACGCTGGAAGGTTTGTGCTGCATTCCGCAAGCCAAATGTCATGAAACAAAATTCAAATAACCCAAATGGCGTGATTATGGCTGTCTTAGGAATGTCGCATGGCTCCACCGGTATTTGGTGGTAGGCCCGTTGTAAATCTATAGTTGAAAAAATTATCTTCCCATACAGTATACTCGTGATATCGCGCAAGTACGGTATGGGATACCTGTCAGGTACGGTAATGTTGTTGAGCGCGCGGTAATCACCATAGGGTCGCCAGTCCCCGTTTGGCTTCTTTACAAGGTGGAGTGGGCTTGCCCAATTACTGTTTGAGGGTCGACATATACCCATTTCCATTAAATATTCAAACTCCTTTTTCGCTGCCTGAAGTTTGTCTGCGGCTAGGCGGCGACCGCTAGCGTATGTGGGAGGACCTTTAGTCGTGATGTGATGGGTTACGGTTGAGTCAATTGGGCGCTTGTTGGCATTAATCGTAGCCAGGTCTTTATATTCATTTAAGAGTTTTGCGTATTTGTCTTGTGTGTTGTATGCCAAAATTTGAATACAAGATGAACGTGGCGAACAACCTTTTGATTCAAGTAAAGTCGTGCGATCAATAAGCTTACCTCTTTTGATGTCGACTAATAGGTCATAGTATTTCAAAAAATCTGATCCTATTATAGCTGAGTTAACATTTGCCACCAAAAACGTCCATGGAAAATTACGTCGCAGACCTGAAGAAACATTAAGTCGCTTTTCGCCGCATGTTTTAATAGGAGACCCGTTGGCTGCAAACAATCTTCTTGATACACCTACACGAGCATTTTTAACGCTGGACAAAGGCAACACTGAAACATCTGCGCCGGTATCAATCAAAAAATTCTTTTTCGAAACGTCGTCGCTGATGATGAGACGGGCAATGGTGTAGTCGTCTTGAGATCCGCCCGCAGGATCAGAAGGTGAAACTAGTTTTTTGATGATTTTTGTTGGGGATACGAACAAGGCTCACGGCATTTCGTAGCCTTTTGTCCAAAGGTCCGATGATACCAGCAATAGTCAGCTTTGGCATTGTTAGGAGCGGCAGGCTCTGCTGACTTTCCTCGTCTTGAAGAAACTGACCGAGATCGTCGAGTGTATGTTCTACTGTTGCTGTTACAAAGACTATTTATTTGCTGTTCAATGCGGTCTAGACGTCTATCGATATCATCTTTGGTGTTACGCGTTGGCGGTGCAGAAGAAACGGCGGCCAGATGTTGGAAATCGCCAACTTCCATTATTTTGTCGACTAATTTAGCCAACTCGTTTAACGTAGCGTCAGATGCTTGTAAAATTGCACGAACCTGTGCTGGAAGTCGCTGTAACCAAAGTGATTTTAAAAAATCTTTTGTCACCTTATCTTTTACAATGTACTCAGGTCATTGAGAAGTTGAGTTGGTCGCTTGTCACCCAGATCAATTTCTGACAACAGCTTTTGTGTCTTTTTCTGCTCGCTTTTACCGTAACGTTCTAGTATACACTTTTTCAGATTGCCGTACTTGTTATTTTCCGGTGGATTTAAAATAGCGTCTGAAATTTGTACTAGAACGTTTGCTTCTATTGCCGCAACAACTGTGTTAAATTTTGAAACGTCACTTAATATGCCCGCAACAGCAAATTGTGCTTCCACTTGTGCTAACCAAATTTCGCCATGGTCAGGCCAAAACGGCGGAACTTTGACCGCAATTCGATTGATGGTTGTAGTCTCGTTAGGCCTCTCTTCAACTCGCGGTGGCTGTTGTTGAATGTTGCTATTTTCGTCGTTATTCGACATATTTATGTTTTTATTTTTACCAAACGTCGGGGTCACCACTTTGTGGGCGTGTTCGAATTAAAAGATGAAATTATTTAATAATAATTCATTTATTTAATAATATTTTTTTTCTCAAAACCAAAAGCGTGATATTAACTCATCAGGAGAAAAAAGGAACAACTTAAAATCTACATAGTAGTAAAAAATAGTAATAGAAATTCATATTTATTATTAGTTGTACGAAAAAGGCATTTAATATAAAGTATCACCACAACATCATAAAGTTTATTGTATATGATCTTAATATATGCATACAGCGCAAATATCAAAAAATATATATTAATATAAAATAACCTCAAAACTCAAACAAATCTATTAATTATTATATATATTTATCTATATATATATATATATATATATATATATATATGTATCAATATATGTATATATATATATATATATATATATATATATATATATATATGTTTATATATGCGTACATACATATATATATATATATATATATATATATATATATATATATATACCTTTTACTGCTGGATCGAATTCATGGC
>OY776281.1:17044041-17054041 GCA_963675445.1 Linnaemya vulpina
ACAATTTTGTCAGAGTATATATACGAGTATATATATGCGAGTATATAATACTAATTTGTCTAATTTTCAAAACTATATTAAAGAAAATAATAATACACCAGATGATGCGATACAGGTTGAAGATGCTCCATCTCGTTCTAGAAAAAACTCCAAAAAAAAACTATGAAATTATAATAAATCATGGGAAGAGCACCTACTGTTCAAGGATTGGATCATGAGAAATAATAATGGTTATGCTTTTTGTAAGCCTTGTAACTCTGAAATAAAAGCAATGGCTGGTATATCAGATATAAAGATGCATATTTTAAGGTACAAAAACACCAAGAAGGTGTAAAAGCTATACAAGTTCATTCGGGAACTAACTTATATTATTGTAACGTTTTAGAACTTCAATCAAAAAATTAAATGAAATTGTTTACATAAATACATATGTATGTACATGTTTTATAATTTTTCGGATACATATTTTTGGGGTAACAGTTTTTTCTTCTAAAAATCAGTTTTTTTCACAAATTGTAAGTTTTTTTTTTAAAAGGAGATATGGGATATTCCCACCGTATGCTATAAAGTCATAAACATTTATGTTATGTTGCATACAAATAAGATAATAAGAGAATGAGACTATGATGTTTTCATGTTGTGATACAAAAGGTGTAGATGTCAATGTCGAAAATATTTGGGAGTTAACTGAGAACTCCTACTATGACCACTTTGATTTTTTTTTTTCAATTACTAAGTTATAAACAAAATTTTGTACCGCGAACTTATAAAATCCCTAACATAAAAATTTTATTATTTCACATGTTAATAAAACTTTTAGTAATTTGTGATCAAAATAACTAGAGATTTATGGAAATTTTTATAGAAAACATGATTTTTTTTTTCTAAAAATAGCAATTAGTCGAAAATTAACAGCAAAATATTATTTTCGTAAGAGATGTTAGAGTAATCCGTAATAAATTCATTATTTCCAAATTTTGCGACTTTTAGCGGAAAAAAACGCTCGACAACTTACCAAATCTCCTGGTATAATAGCATGTATGTCAAATACGTGCGACATGTCGGTCGGTTTTCAAAAATTTTTGATTTTCTGATGTTCGCGGCATACCAACATACTGGTGTAATAACGTGTCGGTCGTACTTGATGTAAAAATTCAGTTCACTTGTTGCCGTTGCTGTGC
The DNA here is from genome assembly GCA_963675445.1 of Linnaemya vulpina. Classification (NCBI taxonomy): domain Eukaryota; kingdom Metazoa; phylum Arthropoda; class Insecta; order Diptera; family Tachinidae; genus Linnaemya; species Linnaemya vulpina. The sequence continues at coordinate 17,045,223 of OY776281.1, forward strand.
GTTGGTCGGAAAGTTGCAAACAACATGTCTTTCAGTAACGTTAGTTTTTGGGAAGAATGAATTGAATTATATAAAACCCTGCCGCAATTGTGAAAAAGAAACATCAGATTTATACCACAATAGGCAATTAAATATTATTGGGTACAAGAAATTAAATTTTATCTTCGTTTTCATTCTCTTGTAATTTAATTTAATTGATAACCATCGCCCCTACAACTTTCCGCTTCATTGACATCCTTTCGCTTCAAAAATTTTGTATACTTAACAGCAGTGTGGCCATTTTGGCATTTTTGCGGCTAGATATATGCATATATTCCACTTTGCGGTTATCATTTTTTAAATATATATATATATATATATATATATATATATATATAGCATTTTCTAGCATTGTTTATTTTATTCAAAAGATTTGTTTATTCAAAATAGTAATTAATCTTAATTTCAAAATATGTAGAAGATATTACAGCTTTGGAATATCAGTGTCAGAAACTAAATTCAAATGAATGGTTCAATAGGAATTCAACAGTTGACTTTTGGGTAAATGTATATGAATATAAAAATGCACTTAATGAAAATCACTTCAGCGAATTAGCCACTTTTGCAATAAAGCTCTTGGAAATTTTAGCATCATTATTTTGCAGTTTAGGATTATTTATAGCATTCTTTAGCATTATTTTCAAGCCAGTTTAACTGTAAAATATTTTTATACGACCACACTGGTACTGAAGTATGTTTGACAGTGTAATAACAAAACGTAAACTTCGCCGTCGAGCTCTATTACGTAGCTGGCAGCCACTGAACGTTTTTCCGTATGTCGCCGCAACAAAAATGTTTTCATCTCATATCAACGCAGAAGCTGTTAGAGTGTATCTCAATTCCTTTGAGTTTTTTTTTTTTTGTTTAGTATTAAAAAGAAAAAAAAACTCAATAGAATTAACCCGTACCTCTTTTTTACGTTCCTATTTTTCCCACATTTTGGCGTGAGAATTACCGCGTTTGCATAATTCATAGCTAAATTTAAAAAAAATATTTATTTACACGTGCTAAATTAAATAACTAGACAGACGTTGAAGAACTTTAATATCTGTTTGGCCTTGACTGTCAGTGGAAAATAATTTGCTTATTTAACTCACCAGCCAGACGGTTATGAAATCTAATATCTGTTTTCTGCTAACGGTGGGAGAATAATTATTGCAGCAAAAGAGTGAATGATTTTCGGCTTAAAATTCTTCGTATCATTTTATGTTTTAAAAATTTGAAATTTTATTATTTGCATTGCAATTTTTTTAATTAAATATGAAACCAATTGTTTACTACTTTTTTTTTTTTTGTATTTGTAAATTTTGTATTCTTTTATTATTTGTATTTGTAATTTCTTCTTTAAATACAATAAGCTTTCTATAAAATTTGTGATTGAACTATTGTCATTCATCAAGCCAACATCGTGTTATTGAAATTTTTGACGAATTCGTTTACATTGTTCTTGTGTACCACTTAAACAACTGAATTGAACACAGCATTATCCTTGTGAACTACTAGAATAATAAACACCTAAAATTTCTTAATCATTTGCTAAACCACCAAGTTATTCCATTCATATAAAGTTGAACGAAGCAAACGAGCCTACGCTTAACAGTTTATATTTACAAATTTATTTCGGAGACCACCTTATTCTATATCTAATATTTTTCGAGCTATTATTTTATGACTTTATGAATGCAGTGTCCTTAAATTAAGAAGTTCCAAAACGTGTAAAGTAAAGACGAAAAAATTTGAGGGAAAATAACTGAAGAAGGCTTCTATTGATTTTAATGTTTATTGGTTAAGATTTGTCAAATTTGAGAGAATAATTTTTTAATTTTCGATTTTTATGTTTTTTTTTTTAGAAAAGTTGCTTGAAGTTTAATATCATTATCTTTTGTTTTGTTTTTGTAACTTTAGTTCAATCAAATTTTTAATAAAAATGAATTATTTGTCAAATAAATAACTGTAAATTGCTTGTCTTTTTAATTAATATTTTTATTTTCCGACTCTTCATTGAATTGTTCGTTAAGTTCTTCGTCGCCTTCATCTTCTAATGGGTGATTTTATAAGAACTATCGGAAATTAAAAAAAAAAGAAAACACACAAAATTCAGAAAAATGCATGAAATATTTATTTGGATTGATAGTTGGGTCGATATAATTTAATGTTTGAAGATTATTTCATGCAAATGTTGGCCGCGGCTGCGCCTCAAATGGTCCATCCGCTTAGTCCAATTTTGGCATACTCTCTCCAACATTTCGGCCGGTATCTCACGAATAATGTTGGCAATGTTGGCTTCCAGTGCGTCAATCGAAGCGGGCTTGTCGCTATAGACATTAGCCTTAACATAGCCCCACAAAAAATAGTCTAGAGGCGTTAAATCGCACGATCTGGGCGGCCAATTGACTGGTCCCAAGCGTGAAATAAACTGTTCACCGAACTCGCCTCTCAATTGGTCCATTGTTTCGCGTGCTGTGTGGCATGTGGCACCGTCTTGTTGAAACCACATGTCATGCAAGTCAAGCTCTTCCATTTTGGGCAAAAAAAAGTTTGTTATCATCGCACGGTAGCGCTCACCATTCACAGTAACGTTGTGATTCGCATCATCCTTGAAGAAATACGGCCCAATGATGCCGCCAGCCCATAATCCGCACCAAACGGTTGTTTTTTGTGGATGCATTGGTAGCTCTTGCAATGCTTCTGGCTGCTCTTCACTCCAAATACGGCAGTTTTGCTTGTTCACGTATCCATTCAACCAGAAATGAGCCTCGTCGCTGAACACAATTCTTCGATAAAAAAGTGGATCTTCATTTAACTTTTCAAGAGCCCATTCACCAAATATTTGGCGTTGTGGTAGGTCGTTTGGCTTCAATTCTTGCACCAGCTGTATCTTATAAGGCTTCACACCCAAATCCTTCCGCAAAATTTTCCACGTAGTGGAGTAACAGAGGCCCAATTGCTGCGAACGGCGCCGAATCGATAATTCACGGTCATCACCAACACTGGCCGATACGGCTGCGATATTTTCTTCAGTTCGCACTCTACGTAAGAGTGTTGGTGGTTTAATGTCCAACAATGTAAATTTGGTACGAAATTTTTTTACAATAGCCCGAATAGAAGACTCAGTAGGTCGATTAAACTGACCATAAAATGGAAGAAGCGCGCGATGAACTTTCTTAACAGAGCACGCATTTTGGTAATAAAATTCAATAATTTGCAAGCGTTGTTCGTTTGTAAGACGATTCATGATTAAATTATAGACCAAACTGAAGATGTTTGACAGTGACACAAGATACAAAACGTGCGCGAGCTGTCAAAACTAGTGTTGCCAAAAAGATAATAGCAAATAAATCACTCGTTATTAGATCAGAGATTAATATTTCTCTTAAATCTAATAGAATGTTGTACGGAATACAGCAGACAATAATCCATTGGCAACAAAACTCATGACTTTGAGATGAATTAATTCTCATTTTCAAGCCCTTTAAACTATTGAATTTTTCTTTCAACAAACCAAAGCAATGCTCCATTCTCACTCTTTTAGAACAGTGTCTTCTGTTGAATTGCTTTCGCTTTTTACTGTCCATATACTGGGAGTTCATCCGATAATGAGTAATAACAGTATTCGACAAGGAATAAGCAGAATCACCAGCAATCCATTGACGTCCCGAAAAATATTTATGTGGTTCTTTATATATGTTACAATTTTTAAATATTTTTGAGCCATTTACACTTCCGGGATGTCCGACAATAACATGTCATACATAAATTATTGTCACAAACGATCTGAGTTTTAATGGAGAATTTGTAAGTTCGTAAAAAAAATTACTCTATTTATAACGGGAGCTTCCGAAAGAGGAATTTCAGAACCATTAAAATATCCCATACTAAACGGCACTTCATTATAGATTTCAGACAAAATAGCGGTTCTTTCGTCTTCATTTGGCCAGAATATGTATTTTGTTTGCATGTTTAAGAAAGCCTTGAAAACACGGCGAAATATTTTGCCGATTGTACTACCATCCCCTATACCAAAGATTGATGTAATCTTTTTCAATGTTGCTTCTTCCCCTGATGATCCAAATCTTTACAGCAAAATTGCCAACTGATATTCCGTCGGAAACTGTTCATTGTAATAAGGTTTATTAAGTCTAGGATCTTCAGATATAAAGGACACAATAGCACTAAACTTCAATTGGGTTACTCGTAGCATTTGTAAAAATCGTTCATAATCAAGTTTCGTAAAAATATCTAATGACCACGTCATTGACTTAGGAATCAAATTTGAAAAGCCACGGCGGTAAAACGTAACTAAAATTGTGTCATTTATGACGTCTCCCAAGATTGATAAACTAATTCATCCTTACTTGAATCTAAAGCTTCTGGTGATAAATAGTTCAGAATATACAAACCTCCGGATTCTGAAATATTTATGAATTCAATTTCATATACAGAATTTTCAAATAAAAAATTTATAATTATGTATTTTCCCGTTTGATGGGGCATTTCGCAATGTTTAAAATAGGTTAGGTCGAAAAGAGGGGCAAGAGTCATCATAGGCTTGTTGTGCGCTCTATTGTAAGGAGTTTCCATTCTAGGGAGGCTCCATCAGTACCGTAAAAAAAAACCTTTGAATTTGATCACATTATGAACCTAGTTTCCTCAATGTATCTTATTAAGTCCCTCCAATTGGAACCAATAAGAATTTCCATCTCCTGTATAGTCTCCTGATTAAATGTTAGTCTTCTGATTGGCTACAAGCTGGAAAGTAGCACAAGTAGTGCTCCAGCGTTTCGTCCTCTTCCTGACAGCCCCTGCATATTATATCGTCAACTATACCTTTTCGTTCCAGGTGATTCCTTAACTCTGTATTCTCTGTTATTAAATGAACCAGTTTCCGTAGTGCTGGCCTACTCAATGTTAGGATCTCCTTTGTCCTGTTACTATCTGGGTCCCCCCATAGAATTCTAGTCACCCTACCTACGGCAAAATGCTGCCAATCTCTTGTATGCAATTCTATGGCCCATTGTTTAAGTTTGTTCTTAAAAACCTGAAATGGCTTTGGATTATCTAGTGTGATGTTTGCCATTAATGCTCCCATCTTTGCTAGCCTATCTGCCTCAGTATTTCCAAGTATTCCCTGATGTCCTGGAATCCATATTATCTCTATGCTTCCACAGTGCGTGTTTAAGTTGATCTCATTCTTGCATTGTAGTACACACCGCGATTGAACCGCATGATTCCTTAGGGCCTCGATAACTCTCCTACTGTCCGTGAATATGAGAACCGGTAGTCTGTTATCGATTTCCTTTAGCCATTTTATCCCTTCCGCAATAGCCACTCACCCATCATCATCAATCTTGTAGCAGCCAGAGCTGCTTGATGTGGTTCTTATTGCGCCACAGATGCCGATACAGCACTGTCTTTGTATTCTTTAAAGATGTTTGATATTAACTTTCTTCTCCAACGACGTCCACCATACTAACGAGGCGTACGTCACAATTAGTCTTACCACACTCGTATAGAGCCAGTGTAACATCTTTGGGCTCATTCCCCATTTAAACCCGATTGCCCTTCTACCATAGATCCAAACTCGTTGGGTCCTGATTACCCTACTTTCTATATGGTCCTTCCAGGATAACCTCTAGTCGAGTATAACTCCTAGATATTTGACCTTTTTGCTGACTTGTATTGCTCTGTTTCGAGAAACCGGTGATTCCAGCTGTGCAATCTTCCGTTTTCTTGTAAACATACAATGTTCTGTTTTCTCTGGGTTGACATTGAGACCTCTTTCTGTAGCCCAGTTATGAGCTAAGTTTAGGGCCGCTATTGCCTTTTCACAAAGAACCCTGGGATTGTTTCGCCTAATCAATATCGCTACATCGTCATCATAGCAGACGGGATCAAATCCTTCCTGGTAAAATGTTTTCAGTAGGGTATTTATGGTCACCATCCACAGTAAGGGAGATAGTATTCCCCCCCTGTGCCGTTCCGCAACATACGTTCCTTCCCATTCTTGTATCGTTAACCTCGCAACTTACCTTCCTGTTCCTCTCTGGATGCCATGGGAGTATATGCATTAGTAAGACAGATTAATGTAACCTTATAATGGAAATATTTATTGATACCTCTTTTTCTAACTCTAGGTAAATACACACATACATATATTCTAATTAATTATTTTTTTAGACGATAAGGAATATTTTTTAAATAGAAATCTATGTGATTTATTATATATATATATATATATATATATATATATATATTTATATATTTTTTTTATATATATTTTTTTGTGGAAAATATGACTAGTGTGAACACCCCTTCATCGATCAGCTGAATACATTTATTTTTTACGTTCAGTGGCTACCAGCTACGTAAGTTACACGAGAACAATTTTTCGCTTGTATACATTTGGTTTTTGCGATTTAGTTATCTTTCGAGAGTTTTTCGTCTCACTCGCACTACTGAATTTCGACGCCTCAACTAACTGAATTGATTTACAGTTCTTCTGAGGAATATTTCGTGGTTAAGTACGTTGCTACTTCCTATGTGAAGGCATTGGTCGTGTACAGTCAGTCACAGAAACGGATAAAATAAGGGCTAACAACATCGCCGGTATATGGTCTCAATCACCCACTGGCATCTGTGCACCAAATACTTTAAAAAATTTACTTTGCAAACTATTTTATATACAAATACAAAAAGATGCCTGAAAGAGGTGAATATCTCAATTGTATTTAAAATGCTTTGCAAATATGTATATTAAGAAAGCATCGGGCCTAGATTCCGATTCGTGATATTATTTTTGTGAAGATGTTAACCCGATTTTTATACGTGAATATCACTGACTATACATGACTTATGTCTTCTCATTTGAAGTAGCAACGTAGAGAGTAAATGACAGGTTATCTGTCTTCATTTAAAAACAATTGGCAATTGATGTTAATTAACTCAGAGCTGCTTTGCGACTGATTATTTATATACATTTATGTCTGTTCCAGGAGCATAAAAAACCAGTCCCAACTAACACGAATTAGTACAAAAGCTCCTAAGGTAATAATTTTATATAATTTCAAGAGCGAATGTTTTTTTATTCAAAGATTAATTTAAAATAATATGGAAGGCTTTTAAATAGCTTACGTTGCTTTTAATTTTTATCACTTTATTTCATCATGCCACACAGTGGGATGTGTTCATACAATGTTTGGCAAAAAATATAAGGAGTGCTCGTAGAATGTTGACATTTCACTCTGAGCCTTTGCTTAGCTCAATTAAGAAAAATATAGTTTCATTAAAATTGGCCACACCCACCACCCACAGCCTATATAAACCTATATTTATTTTTGGCCCAAAGTTTTTGAAATTCAGCGCAGAGCCTTTTATTACCTCATTTATTATTTATTACCTTTATTTAAGAATCAAAATTGGCCACGCCCACTACCCACCGCCCATAGAAACCAAAATCCATTTAGGCCCAAAATTTTTGAAATTCGGCACAGAGCCGAATGTTTTATTTCAATAAAAAGTTTTTTGTATCTTGAGCAAAATTCTTGAACTTCAAGGAATTCATTTTCTTTCCACAAGTTATTATTTGTAGTATAATGCGAAATCGATCAATTAGTTGCTTCTCTACACTAGTCACATCGGCAACAAGTGCGAAAAGGAACGCCTGGACGTATTTCCATCGGTAGTAGTCCTGAAAATGTACCTGTAACAGTTTGAGCTGTCTTGCCATCTAACATTGTAAACACGAAATTATGCTTGATCGAAAATTGCTTCTCGCACGCTACAACTACGGTATTTTTCAAAGCAGTAATTTCTAAATGAATTTTTTTTTTGTTTCTTTGGTAAATTCAAAAGAGATAGGACGGCAGAATCTTGTTGATGACGGACTTTTATTTCGCCAATATTCTTTTTGAGAAATTGTCTGTAGACTTAACGGAACCATACATGCCAGTAACAAAGTTTTATCGCTTACATCAGCACGTGTCTAAAAGTATGCCATATCTTTTTGTAATTTTTTTAAATTAAAAATTTCATGAACTTGGAGAAAAATTTTATGATTTTATAAAAGATTATAAATTATTTAAACTTTTTTAAATTGATAATATGGAGTCTTACCTTTCATTTTATTATAGCGGGAGTACCTAGCACGGTCGAGCCACCCTTTTTTTCTTCCAAGGAAGTTTGCAATCACGCCACATTATGGAACAAATTCTATCATATCTTTTAAACCATATGAGCGAACTTTATAATTCTTTTTTTTTAAATATGAAGCAATAAAGTTATCTTACATACAAAGTGTTTACAAAGTGCGAAAACAGTTTTCAATATTTTCAACCAAAATTTACATGTGACTTTGCTTCATTATTTCAAAGACAAATAAACGTCTTTTTGGGATACAATTTATGGATTCTTCATACTAAATAAATTTTCTACAAAACTGCACCATTACATTTTTAAATTTTATGTGTCGAAAAAATTACTTATTGCACAAAAAGTCCCACTGTGCGCCACTGCACTGCTATAGAAAATTATTAAAATTTTTTGTTTTAATGATTTACTGCATTTTAAGCATCTAAAGCAGTGATACGCAAGCTTTTAATTGCCTATCGCGTGAGTTATATATTCAATTCCAAAAACAAACACCTATATTAAAACAGACGATATTGATGAATTTATAACAAACATAATAAGCAAAAAATAATCAAAATGTAACATAAAACCTATTTCCTGTTTTGCATCATTTAAAATACTTAACACAAAATCACTCATAAGCATATTGTAGA
>OY776281.1:17059041-17244041 GCA_963675445.1 Linnaemya vulpina
TATATAAGCGCCCATTGTTAGAAAAATATTTTTACTGGCAATGCTAGTCGTAAATATAAGCGCAAACAAAGAAAATAAAATTTGTGTCAAAACTGCAAGAAATAAAAGTGAAACGCTAAAAATATTATATAAAAAATGGATAACGCCTATTCAGTTAACGAACCCTGCACCATAGATTGCATATCTGATTTAATTGAATTGCCTGTCTCAATACAGTCGCCAATAGGCTCTGAAGGCAGGCAAAAAACAAAATCTTACCGCAAAAAGATGGAATCCGTGTGGTCACACGAGAGTACCATCAAACTTATCGAGAAAGTTGAGGTACGGCGAAGTTTGTGGGATGCTGGTTGCGCCAAATATAAGCTCCCAAAAGAGGAGCAAGATGCAATCCACGTAAGTGTAAGCGATTGCAAAGGAAAGTGGGCAAATCTCCGCACCTCTTTCAACTGCAATTTGGAAAAGTACAGGAGGAAGAAGTCAGGCCAAGGCACTGATGAACAATTTCAAATTGTTTGGAAGTATTACAAGCCTATGCTTTTTTTGGAGACCACGAAGATACGACAAAGTGTCCGTTTCTTCCATACAACTGGTGAGTATTAAATGTATTTGTAAGTAAAGGGTACATACATTGTAGGTACATACGTACAAAAATATCCCTTAACACAATCCGTTTCTTCCATGCAACTGTTGAGTATTAAATGTATTTGTAAGTAAACGGTACATATGTATGTACATACGTACAAGAATATCGCATAATATTTTTTCTTTTCTTAAAGGAATCTGCAATCACGGACGATTCCATCATCTGCGATGTGCGCTTTACAGAAGAACCAACTTGAACGTCGCGACAACAATGCAATCGAGAAAGATCTCGGACAACTTCAACATCATCAAACTGCAGCCGCAAGGCAGATCTGAAGGAGATGGCTATAGAGGCACTGCAATCCATGAAACATTACGACTCTTAAGCCAAGGATGCGAAATTGGCTATTGGAGAATATATTGCACCCGAGTTGAGAAATCTATCTCCAGAACTAGCAGCAGTCGGTAGAGCGAAATTAAGGCGTGCATTCAATGACATATTGGATGAATTGAGTTTGATGGTAAGTGTATTATAATTTCCGTTGTTCCAATCGGTTTTATTCAATGTAATTTTAATTACTTTACCCTCCAATATAGGTACCACAATAGGAAAAACAGTGAATAGGTTATAACTCACCAATAAAGAAAAAATAAAAAAAAATAAGAAATGTAGATATGTATGAATGCATTTGGAGGTAATTATTATATATAAATATTATTTACAATGTTGCTATATACACATACGAGTATGTAATTACATATATAAAACAACAAATAACTAAAATGTTACGAAAATCGTTGAATCTTTACCTCCAAATATATTCATTTGTATCTACATGTTTTAATATTTGTTTTTGTTAAAATTTTTCTATATTTTTATTATTCTATTTATATATTCTATAGGTGTAATTATTTTATAGACATATATGTATATGTTATTTTTTGTTTGTGTTTGAACATTTTTTGTTTTATTTATGGTAAAATTAGCTTTAAATTTTAATGTAAGCTACAATGTGCCTTTAATAAACATGTACAAAACATTTATATAAATAACTATTTTGTTTTCATGCGTACTTTAACGTGATCTAGCTAAAAGAAACAAAAACCACAATTCGTTGAAAATTCTTTGTTGATGTTTCTTCTGTTTGCTGTTTGTATGTACATATTTATATATATAAAAATAAGTTAAATTGTGTTAGTAATTGATGTTCTGCGGAATGCCTGAACCGATTTTGTTTCTGCAAGTTTATATGAAAGGTGACGTCAATACCATGGTTTTTATGTAAATACAGTTTCTGTATGTGCATTGGTTTATGAGTTATAGCCATTTTAGTGAACACTCCAATCATTTTGGTCAAACTATTAATTTAATTTATATACTTAGCTATTCTAAATCACAACTTCGGGGATCTATGAAATAAATTACATATAAATACATCACTAAAAACTTAAATATTTAAATACATTATGCACAGCCCACGTCATATGCACAAGTACGCGAATAAGAAATCTGTTGAAGCTTTGGAAAGATCAATGAAAGATCTCCGAGATAACTCAGAGTTGTTTGGTGGTGCGTTGATTTTATTGTCAGGCGATTTTAAGTAAACATTGCCCAACATTCCTAGATCGACAGCTGCTAATGAAATTACCGCTTGCTTTAAGTCTTTATATTTATGGAATGATCCATCTGCTGATAAGTTCTCTAAGCAATTGCTGAAAATTGGGAATGGTGCAGCCTGTTGATGACACAGGATTGATAACATTGCCAAATGATTTTTGCCGTTTCGCACAGTCAAAAGAGGAATTGATTGAATGTGCTTCACTAACATAGCACAACAATATACATACATGCCCATGCATGGTTGAGTGCCAGAGCGATTTTAGCGTCAAAGAACAAAGATGTTACTGAATTAAACATGACTATACAATCAAAGATTCTTGGCGAAGTGGTGTTGTACAAGTCTGTCGAGTTACCAATGAAGGATATGTCGTGAATTATCCAACAGAATTTTAGAATTCGTTGAACTTACTAGGATTGCCTTCGCATAATCTCCAATAGAAAGTTGGAGCCACTATTATTATGCTACTTAATATCAATCAACCCCGTTTGTGTAATGGTACAAGACTTGCTATTAAAAGGTTGATGGCTTATGTAATTGAAGCTACTATTTTAACTGGAAAATTAAAAGGCGAAGACGTATCCCAATGATTCCGTCTGATATACCATTTGAATTTAAACGACTTCAGTTTCCTGTTCGCCTTGCGTTTGCGATTACCATTAATAAGGCGCAAGGCCAATCTTTAGAAATTTGTAGACTGAATTTAGTGTATCCAATTTTCTCACATGGACAGTTCTATGTAGCCTGTTCGCGCGTTGGCAAACTATCGGTTTTGTATATTTACAGCGAAAATGGAAAAACAACAAATGTTGTTTACCACAGAGCATTACAATAAAAGCAGTTTATCCCTGATTAAAATGAATTCGAATGAATTTTTTTATTTTCTTTTTTGCACTACGAAGTGTGCAGGGGGTTCGCTAGTGCATGTAGAAAAAAGGATGCAATAAATAAATAACAATTAACAGCAACAAAAGAACCACAGCTACCTGTGTGCACGACAATAAAACTCCCAAAAATATATTTTGTATTCTTCTCTTGTCCTTCTTGGTCTTATTACATATATATATATATATAATTATATATAATTCTTCTGGTTTTTTTGCCTTCTTTTATTAATAATATGGACTAATATTTTTAAGCTTAAGGTCTCTTTATTTTTAATAAAATTATAAATTGTGTTTCAATATTTCGTCACTCCTTTGTGTGACTTCTTCAGGAAATTTGTTTTTTATTTGTATTATCTTTGTTTATGAAACAAAAATATGAAAATTATTTGTCAACAAAATACAAAAGGATTAAAAAAAAATTTTTATAAAATTTAAAATATAGGAAGAATAATAAACAATTTAATTCTATACAAGCATATATACTTAAAAAAGAAACATTTCTAAAATGAATTTTCAATCCTATACGTATCTTAAAACCAAATTCAAGAAGTTTATAAACAAATTTATATAAATTTAGAAAATTTTTAAAAGACATTATAACAAAATATTAAACATTATGTGTATGTACATGTATATATAATTCAAAAATATTTTTCTCTAAATATTTCTTAACTTTACATATGTTTATATATACATATTCATATATATATATATATATATATATATATATATATATATATATATGTATATATATATATATATATATATATATATATATATTTATATATATATATATATATATATATATAAATATATATACATAGATATATATATATATATATATATATATATATATATATATGTTTTTCATAAGCATATACAATCAACATCCATATGCACATATGTATATATAAATATATACACATATTAATCAACAAATTTCAGAAAGTTTCAAACAAATTTTAATTGAACTTAAAATATGTGTACAATAACAATATATTTAATCCCATACATATGTACATTTTAATGTAAATTTCTATTTTTTATTAACTTATGCCCAATAAATCAGTGGCTATTTAAATGTCGATTTAGTTAATTTTGATGAATATTTAAAGTCTATTTAAATACGCTTTCAGTTTTACAGTCAGACTTAAATATTTCAATTAACTTATGTAAAAAGTGTGGTAGCATCATGAAATATGTAAACAAAAATCGCCATTGCTCAGAAAACATGTGTTTTGCTTTTGATTCAAAGTATTTCAAGTGTTATGCATGAAATTATTTTAAGTTTTTCAATTGTGTTAAAAGTCCATTTGTACAATAAATATTGTTTTATTGATTTTCGACTTTATTCTATTGATAATTAACTTTAATAATCAATAGATTTGTTTAAGTTTTTAGGTTATTCAATATTAATATATATATTTATTTCGATATGTCGCTAGCCTTCGGTTAGCTTCTTCAGGAAATTATTTTATATTGTCAAAAAAAATTTTCTTTTCAATTATATAAATACATACAAATTTTTTAACAACATAAATCAAAAATTTTTATATATTAAAAATACTAATTCTAAAATGTATAAAAAGTAGAAATTAGTTAATTTTAAATATTAAAACATACTAACTACAAAATTCATAAATATTATAAATATTATTTATATATAATAATGTAATTAAAACTATGTGTATGTGTTAACAAACAATTCTTTTAATGTTTTTTAATTGATATTAATATAGAAATTTTTTTAACATAATACAAGATTAACTATGATCAATATGATCTTAATATATAGTATCTTAACACATGCATACAGGGCAATAATTTAACATAATAATCATTATTAATTTTTAATTGTAAACATGCATGCATATGTAAAAATACTATATATGTATTGTGTGAATAAAATAACATAAACAATTAATTCTAATAACTTAATTTCTATGAATTAAATATCTATAATTCTGAGCTAAATTATCAGTATCTATTTTAAAGTTCATTCTTTCTCTAACAGGTACATTAATAATTTCTAACATTTCTAACAGAAGTCTTCTTTTATAATTGTTTTCTGTTCTTAAAACTGATGCATTTTCAAAGTCTGGATAGTGATTAAATTTAAAACAATTAATAATAAAAAAAATAAATCTTTGTTTCCAAACGTACCAATAGACTTGGCTATAAATACAATAGAGAAAAAGTGGACTTTATTGGAAACATTTACTGAAATGGATAAGAATTTATTTTGTAGAATTTTGAAATTTTGTATAGATGATAATAGATATTTTATATATGATGAGAAATTTTATTTTCAACAAAAAGGATTACCTATGGGTTCTCCAGCATCACCAGTTGTAGCAGACATTGTTATGGAGGAGTTGTTAAATACATGTATTAACAATCTTAATATTAAACCAAAATTTATTACAAAATACGTAGATGATTTGTTTTGTATTATATCTGAGAATGGAATTGAGGATATGCTAGATATATTAAATAGTTTTAATAGTAATATTAAATTTACAATTGAAAGAGAATGTAATTTAGAGTTGCCTTATTTAGATACATTAGTTATGAGAAGAGATAACAATATAGTAATGGATTGGTATCAAAAGCCAACAGCTTCAAGTAGGATAATTAATTATTACTCTAAACATAGTAAGAGAATTATATTAAACACAGCAAAAAACTTCATAGAGAAAGTCTTAACAATTAGTGATAACATATTTCATATAAAAAATAAGAAGAAAATTAGAGAAATTCTTATTGAGAATGATTTTCCAGAAAAGTTAGTTTATAGCTTAATATATCAGTATAAGAAAAATATAACAAATAATACAAATAATAACACAGAACCAAAATTATATAAATCCTTAATTTATATACCAGAAATGTCAGAGAGACTAGAGAAATCAAAAATATTTGATACTCAAAAATATAAAATGGCTTTTAGAACATATTGCACAAACAATAAACTGTTCAGTAAAATGAAAGATAGAGTAGAAAAATGGGATAGATCAAATATAGTTTATAAAATACCATGCAAAGGAAATGGATCTGTCAATTGTAAGGAGGTATACATAGGTACAACAAAAAATAAATTTAAAACCAGAATAGCAGGACATAAGAGTAATCAAAAGTATAGACACATTAATTCTGAAAAAACTGCATTATCATCTCATTGTTTTAAATTTAATCACTTTGAAAATGCATCAGTTTTAAGAACAGAAAACAATTATAAAAGAAGACTTCTGTTAGAAATGTTAGAAATTATTAATGTACCTGTTAGAGAAAGAATGAACTTTAAAATAGATACTGATAATTTAGCTCAGAATTATAGATATTTAATTCATAGAAATTAAGTTATTAGAATTAATTGTTTATGTTATTTTATTCACACAATACATATATAGTATTTTTACATATGCATGCATGTTTACAATTAAAAATTAATAATGATTATTATGTTAAATTATTGCCCTGTATGCATGTGTTAAGATACTATATATTAAGATCATATTGATCATAGTTAATCTTGTATTATGTTAAAAAATTTTCTATATTAATATCAATTAAAAAACATTAAAAGAATTGTTTCTTAACACATACACATAGTTTTAGTTACATTATTATATATAAATAATATTTATAATATTTATGAATTTTGTAGTTAGTATGTTTTAATATTTAAAATTAACTAATTTCTACTTTTTATACATTTTAGAGTTAGTATTTTTAATATATAAAAATTTTTGATTTATGTTGTTAAAAAATTTGTATGTATTTATATAATTGAAAAGAAAAATTTTTTTGACAATATAAAATAATTTCCTGAAGAAGCTAACCGAAGGCTAGCGAAATATCGAAATAAATATATATATTAATATTGAATAACCTAAAACCTTAAACAAATCTATTGATTAATAAACGAAAAAAGGTTAAAAAATCAGATACAATAATAATTAACTTTAATTACGCAAATTTTTAAAATTTTTTAACAAATTTTTTACAACATCACAATGTTTTCTTTTTGCTAAAAGAAAAAAAGTCAAAGTCATATGGTTTCTGTGCTCGATTTAAATAGCATTTAAATAGCCATGGAGGGGCATTTAAGTCTTATTTAAGTTTGCTGTGAAAAACGAAATTTGGCATTTAAATGGCATTTAAAGTTAAATGACATTTAAATAGTCACTGATTTATTGGGCATTAGTGTCTATAATTTTGAGCTACATTTGCTGTATCTGATTAAAATTAATCCTTTTTGTGATTGGTGTATTTATTATGTGTAACATTTCTAACATAAATCTACGTTTATAATTATTTTCTGTGTTTAATATTGAAACATTTTCAAACATAAGTTAAAGATTTGTATATTTTTGGTTCATTTATATTTCTATTAATGTTACTATTTCTTAATCCGTATTGATATATTAATTTATTTATTAACAAGTTGGTTAAAAATATTAGTCCATATTATATATATATATATATATATATATATATATATATATATACATATATATATATATATATATATATATACATATTTTCTAAATATGAAATTCCAAACATTTATAAAACAACCAAAAAATACTTATGAACATAAATTTGCATGAATGTAATTCATTAAGTGAAAGTAGGTGCTCATTGTCGACTTATTTGTTTGTACTGAAAATCCAATTCACCTTCTTCGACGAAATATTCTGTAAATTCTTTTTATACGTCTTTGGCATTGAAAGCGTCATTACGTAGTTTTTGCAATGGATACATTGAATTGCCCACCGCTTTCTCGCTACGCCAATCACCTGGATTAAGTGCACCATTGTCATCGTAATGGTCAAATGCATTGGCCGGGGCAAATTTTTTTTATATTTGTTGTGATTAAAAAGTTATGAAGCACGCAACAAGCAAGTCTCACTTTAATTGTTTTCTCCGGATTAAGGCTTATTGGCGTTCGCAGTACCCGTAAACGTGCAGACATGATGCCATGGTACAATAAACAGGTATATGCATCAGCACAGGTGATGGTGAACTGATTGTCAAAATTTTTGCCGCAATATTATGTTTTGTTTTTATTAACGGTTTGGTCGTTTGAAATTTTTAAAATAAAATTTGAAATTTTTAAAACAAAATAATTTTATCAACAAACTTTCTGTGAATTGCTTTAAAAAAGATTGAAAACTTAAACAATATAATAAAAACAAATATATTATATAAACATTTCGGTGTGGTATTTATAAAAATGCGATATTGTTGTGTGTGTTTAAAAAAAGAAAAACCGGGGAATGGGACATTCTTTTACGTTCCTAAAGAGGAAGATAGAAGAGAAGAGTGGAGTGTGATTTGTCAGCTAAAGCTTAAAAATAAATAAAAAAATTTTTCGGACCACTTCAACTCTTCACAAATTATAACAGTGGGTAAGAGAATGTGTTTACTGCCCACTGCGAAACCTTCAAGTCAACACCTCTTTCATGATATGAAATCGTCGCCCTTGTCACGGTAAATGTTATTTTCGTTTTTCAATTATTGTTTTTACATAAGTGTTATAAGTAGCAGATCAGTAAAAGAACCAGTTAGTGTTAATGTTCTACCAGAAGGGGAAATAAGTTCCTTTGCTAACTACAAGAGCGTGTCTGCTTAACAGGAGCAGTGGAAATTCTATAAGGAACAAGAAATAAAGACTGAGTAAGCCCATACTTCATATTAAATTACTTCCATATATATATATATATATATATATATATATACACATATATATATATACATATATATATATATATATATATATATATATATATATATATATATCGCAGGAGATTACAAGCAACTCATTGATAGAATAAAAAAGCTAGAAGACGAAAACAAGGAGTTGAAGCGTCAAGTGCTGGAGGCCAATTTGGCAATGAATGGAATGAAAAAATTTTTTACTGCCGGCCAAATAAAAAAATTAAAATCCCCTGGTAGAGTTGTGTGGACATGGGAAGATATCTCCAGTGCAATATGTTTGCACGCTGCTGGACCAAGAGCTTATAAACATCTATATAAACAAGGTTTTCCGCTACCTCATATCTCCACCTTGCAGCGTTGGTCTCAAAAGATTGATATGAGTGAAGGTTTGTTGAAACATTCAATTGAGTTCATGCGGCAAGGAACATATATGTCTATTGAAGACAAGATACGTGTTTTGTCATTTGATGAAATGAAGGTAGCGGAAACCTTCGAGTACAACTCCATAGATGATGTTGTCAAAAAACCTGCAAACTACGTGCAAGTAGTAATGGCTCGGGGTCTAAGAAAATCATGGAAACAACCAATACTTTATGATTTTGATTGTAAAATGTCTAAAGCAATTTTGTTTGAAATAATATCGCAGCTATCCAATGCTGGTTTCCCGGTGGTGGCTGTTGTTTGTGATATGGGCCCAACAAATCGTAAGCTGTGGCGAGAATTAGATGTAACAACAGGTAAATATTAAAAGCCCAAAACCACCGTTGACGCACACCACACACCACACATGACAAATGGAATTGTCCAATTTATATCGTTTAAGATTTTAACTAGCCAGACTTAAAATCAACTTCAAGGATCTCACCCCATTAAAAATATTAGGTAAATAGAACAAGTTCTTAATTAATACTTAAATATATATCTGGTTATGGTTTCACGGTCATCTCGTTACTATTTAATTTTCATTTGGTTTATATTTTTGTTTTTACTATTTAATATTTCCTTTAGTTTTGATAAATTCTATTACATCAAAATAATATATAACATTAACACAGGACACTAACTTCAATTAGTATAATTTGTTTGTCTCATTAAACTAACAATTATTCTCTTAGATAAAGCTATGGTTTCATCATCCTGTAAACTTACAGGAAAAGGTTTTTACCTTCGCTGATGTTCCGCATTTGTTAAAATTGATTAGAAACCATTTCTTGGACACAGGGCTAATTATTAACAATGAGATTTTAACATCCCGCACAATTGCAGAGTTAATAATATGCACAAACAACAACAGTGACATATCCATCACATATAAACTAACCGACGAATATCTTTCAGTGAGAGGACCAGGTTTGTAAATATATACTCATAAGAATTTATAACTTTCATATTTAGAGGTAAATTTAAATCTTTCAGGTAGGCAAAAAGTTAAACTGGCAACTCAGTTGTTCTCCAATACAACTGCAAATGCAATCAAACGGTGCTACTCCCTTGGGCTGGATCTTTGCAAAGCTGTAGAGACTGCTGATTTTATTCAAACTATAAACGATTGGTTTGATATACATAACTCTTCTTTGAGTTCATTTGGATATCCTGGCAAGGTAAGTTATATAAATTTAAAAATTAAAATCGTATTGATAAAATAAACTTTGTTAACTCAAGGAACCATTTGGAACTGCTTTGGAAAACTAGCAACACAAATTGGTTAAAATGAATAAAATCATGACTGGTGTAATTGTATCAAATAAAAAGGTTATCCAAATTTTTCAAAAAGGCGTTTTAATATCAAATAGTGCGCTGATAAGGCTTCACGAAAGCATTAAGAAATATAACATGAATTATATTTTAACCCGTCGTCTTAACCAAGATGTGCTGGAGCATTTCTTTGGTGCAATACGTAGCAAGGGCGATTTAAATGACCATCCTTCGCCTCAGGAATTTAAATACAGGCTACGGAAATACATATTAGGTAATATTCTCCTTAATATTATATAAGTACATGCGTTTATGTATGTATATACTTTTCAATTTTAGCGCGAAACACAACACGTTAGTGGCAAGGGTAATATTGAAACCGATTCGACCGAGTGGTTGAATTTTAAAGATTTCAACTTATGTGAAGCGAGTTGTGCAGGAGATAAAAGTAAAGTTTATGAAGCATTTGAAGGAGATACACCAGACGTTGACCAGTCTTTACTTGCGTCTCAATATGAGGCAATAGTTGCAGGTTTAGATGAAACGGGCTTATCTGATATTGGCATTCTTCAAGATGATGCTTTAGAATATATATCTGGTTATATGATCAGAAAGCTAAATCTTGAAGCCTATGAATCCGTTGAAAGCTCCTATACGTGGGTCGATCAGATATCGCAAGGATCCCTTAGAAAACCATCAACGGATTTTCTTTTCAAGGTGAAATGCTTGGAATATGTGTTCTACCAAGTAAATGGTTTGGAAATATCGCACAGTCAACAACTGATGGAGAAAAGCAAGTCAGTAGATTTGGCTGATAGTATCAAAAAATTTTTTTTCAAATGTAGAATATATTTCCGTATTCGGCATTTAAACAAACGCCTTGAGGTCCAAAAGGCAAAGCAAAGACTACTGGGAAACAAAAAATTGCTAAAAATAAACTTTTAAATGCAACGCAAATCAACAATTGCCATGACAATTAAGAAATGTATATACTTACATACATACATTTGTATATCTACCACAAAACCGTCCTTTTCAGGACGACCAATTATTTCAAAAGAGACATAATTTTGTTTGAACAAAAAATGGTTAATTTATTGAAACATTTGTATAAAAGATTAAACATATCATTAAGTGGAATATGATTTTTTTTATACATTCATATATGTATATAAAATATCTAAAATATATTTAACAATAAAGGTTTATGCCATTTTCTAAGGAATTACTACACTAAAGTTACATTTAATTGTAATAGACAGAAAGTTGAAAGAAATGTTATAAGGAAAAAAACACACTAATTCTTAAATATAGACTAAAGCTCTAAACACATAGACGACAGCAGACAGCAAGCAGCAATATGTCAAAAATAAAATGCATATGTTTAAATGAAAACGATTATTTTGACGGCAGCACAGCAGCAGGACTGCACAACAGCATTTGCTGCTGCTGCCAACTTAGGCTATTTTCTATTTTGACGGGCAGCAATAATCAAATATAGAGTCAGCTGTAGTCTGAGCTATTTTAACAATTGTTGTGATAAAATTCAGTAAATTTTCTTCACTCATTTTTATATTTTTAAACTTTGAAGTAATTCTTAATATTTATAAAAACTTGTTGCTGTCTTCAAAATAATTATGAAGCTGACTTCAGAGCAGCATTTGAAGTTGGCAGCATTTGAAGCCGTGAAGTTGTGAAGTCTGCTGTCGTCTAAGTTTTTAGAGCTTAACAATTAGACATGACAACTATTTAAGTAGTGGTGTTATTTTATACACTCTTGCTGATATGCAGTTCACTAATTGGTTTTAGATATTTATACAAGTTATCAAAACGGTCTAATATTCATCCATCTGGTTTTCGATGACTTGTGTTATAACTGAAAATAAATTTTCATAACGCTGGTCTTCCAATTTTCTTATTTGCCACTGAAATTGACAAAGACTCATGTTGCAAGAACACTATTTCATAAACGGCAAAAGAATATTGGTTTTATTTTAAATAATTATACTGACAAATATAAATACCTTGAAATCTATACAGCATATTACCAGTTAAAAAATAATATGTTTAGAAGGACTGGGTATACATGAAGGCTTGGAAGCTATCACTAACATCGGTGTTTTGTCCACTTCCAAATGTTCATTGGAGTCAACGCTATGCCTAGTACGGAGATGTATAGAATAGCGAATTGTATATAAGTTTTATAACAGATCTATTCTAAGCATAGCTTTTGTTAAAATTAAGTTATATGTACCGCCTTCTTCTAAGAGTCTGTGGAATTTACAATTTTGTTGCAGCAGTTCAACTTAGTTGTACCTCTGATTCGGAATTGATTTTTTGACTCGATCTTCCGTGACTTGCATGAAATTTTCATTCCCGGCACAATTTATAGTTTAAGGATCTCATTACATTTCATTTAACATTTTCTATACAATTAACAATTACTTTTTTGAATGATGGCTCATTTTTATATTGATTTCTTTACAGTATTGACCTCCAGCCACAATTTAGGAGTTTTGGTATATTCTTTTACTGTTTACAAACATTTTAATACTTTCTTGAAACCACTTAACACTTGTTTGCATTATTTATTTCACAATTATTCTTCTAAACTAAGCTTTTGTTTTATTTTCAACCACCTTTTTATTGCCTAAATGTAAAACTTTTGTTTACAATTTTTTTTTGTATAAAGGCGAATTAATAAATTCGCCTTGTATTTGACATTGTGTTTCACAAAAAACATGCTTTGTTGTAATGAATTCGCTTTGCATATACCTGATAATTGTATCATGCATGATGCCAAATACATTTTTAACAACACGGCGAGCACGACTTAGCCGATAGTTATAAACACGCTGTACCATAGTGAGACTTCTTTGGCTATATGGCTTTAGAAGATTATGTCGCATAGCAAATACATCATCGGCAACGAGTACGTAGCGAACGACCGGGTAGTGCCTCAGGGGGTGACAAAAATACCTGGTTAGTATCCAGCGCATGTCCAAATATACAGCGATCAAACACACCGCTATCAGAAAATCGGCCATTACGCCCTACGTCAACATATATAAACTAATATTCCGCGTCAACGATTCCCCTTAGTATGATACTATGCGGACCCTTGTAATTATAAAATATACTGTCAGCATTGGGTGGTGCATCCATCACTACGTGTTTCCCATCCACTGCTCGAATGCAGTTAGGAAATTGCCACAATTTGTCAAACTTGCCAGCAATAGCTTTCCAATCTTCACGTTTTTTGGCGTCTAAAAATTTATATAATTAAAATTCGTTTTAATACCTTTATGAATGTAAAATATAAATTTACTTTAAGATATGTATCTACAAGCACTTTGTAAATGGCATCTAAAACTTCTGGAATAATGTGCGATATAGTTGATGCTGGAATACGAAACATGTACTGCAATGAGCGAAAGTTCTCTTCAGTAGCAAGGTATCGTAGCGTTAACACTAGCCGTTCACCTGCTGAAATGCTTTTGCGCAAGTTTGTATTTTGTTTTTGAATATGTGGACTCACTAAGCTAAGCAAATTATCAAATTGTTTGGAGTCCATTCGCAAAAAATTGCGATAAAAATCCGGCTCATCACTTCGTATTTGGAGTAGCAATTTAGCATAAAATCCCTCCTACTGGCGCTGAAGCACCCAATCCTTCACCCAAACTTTACGGCGTTTTTTTTTTGCTTTTTTGTCTTCATCTTCGCTACTTTCTAATATATATGCAGCTAAAACCGTTGCGATTTCTTTTTTATTTTCCATATTGTTCACTTCTTCAATTTAGTACTTTCACAAAATAATAAACACACAATTGATAATTTCTGTCAATTGCTTTGATAGTTCTGGCAATGTCTATCATTGCAACTGGCAATTCTTTCCATACAACAGTCTGACAATCGCTTGAACACACAATTTTTGTTGGCAGACGAATTTATGGCTTTCCAATTGTCTGCCAATGAAATTGTAAGGTTTTATTACAATCGTCTGAACACACAATTTACCATTTACTAAAAATTTTTCTTTGTCAGCATATTGTTAGGCCATTACCAGATCTTACAATATTGTAAGACCTGCCAATCGTGTGTACATAGCTTAACAAACACAAGTTTTCAGGCCGTAAAATAAAGCAAAATGATGCAGATTTTGTAGAAGAGGCTCCTTTTACATCTAAGAGAATTTTCCAAAATTTACACAAGATACCAGACATACTCGTACATTTATAGTCACACTAAAAATGGAAGAGAATTGAACGAAATCTTAAGAAAAGTTTCCTATTAACTAAACTATTAAAAAAAAATATTTTTACATATGTACATGCCGCCTGGCAAATCCAATAGATTTAAGCAATCTCGCAATTGCCATTTGATTTTCAATAGGTTTTATTTAATTTAATTGTTTTTATATATTTATTTTGTGTTTACAAGAAATGTTTAATGTGTAAACAAATGCAGTTGCTTATAGTGTTGTTCTTTGCTATAAATATTATACGGAATAAAACAAAAATGGAAAATGAAATAGATCGAAATTCATCAGATCGTTTTCGAGATTGAATTCAGTTTTGAAAACGATCGTTTTTCATTACAGCAATGTTTGTTCTTTTAGTAACAATTTTTGTACTTTCCAGATTGTACTTTCCAGATTTGCATCGGTTCTTGAGTTTGTTGATGAGAAAGGTGAAAAAAGAGACGACTCTCCTTTAATAATACTGATCACCAGTGAACCTTTGCACAACATTACTTAGATTAACTAAAGATTCCGGAGTTACGGCGCTTAAAACTTTTATTTTTTATTGGTTATAAACAATATATATAAAATATAAGCGATATGGGCCTTTTTTCAAAGCTTTTTAAAATACCTTTTCACTCGTATATATTTTTTTAAAATTCATTAACCTATTGATAGGGAAAAACAATTACAATATTTTTTTCTGATTATAGCCATCTCGTTTATATTTTTATATATTGTGGGAGTTATGACCAATAATGCACGTTTGCACTGCTATTTGAAAATTTCAAAGTCCCATAACTTGGAGAATATGGGTTGACTTTACTCTGCAGGTTGAATAAACAAGTAAATAAACAAAGCTCGGAGTAAACTTTTAAATAAAAAATTTATATTAATTGTTAATAATAGAGAGACTATTAAAAACATAAGACAAACAACGATAACTGTTATTGTTAAATAGGAAAACAAAAAGTTAAGAAATTAAACACAAAAGTTGAAAAAAAACCAAACAATGGCTCATACAGTAAATGCAGATCAGCCATTAGAGGTGAAAGTGCTTTAGATGTCAAGGAGTATGTTGCAACGTGTATCAATATACTAAAAAGGGTGCAGGACTAGATCAATACTCAGCAAAAGTTATAGATGAGGACAATTATGCTTGTTTTATATGCGAAGATTGCATGCAGTACATTCAGAATGTAGACTTTGTTTTAAGAGATATCCAAGATGGAGTAAACAAAAATAAACAAGCATTAGTAGAATATAAACATGAATTTGAAAGCTCTTTGAGACAAAATGAATTTGAAATTGAAGCTATTGAAATGAGATATGACGCAAAATTTAAGAAAATATACAAAGTTCAAAAAATGTGTGGAAAACATATAGGAGTAGTCAAAAATGTATATGGAAATTTAAATGAAGTTGAAAATAAAAACAAAGATATGTGTAATACAATAGAGAAAAACAATCACCCCTACCGTGAACAGCTTTTCCCATGAAATATTTTCCCTTTTCCCCAAATTGTAATCGTGAATAAGTTTTCCCTTGAAATGTGTTCCCTTTTTGTGAAATGTAATTCAGTGGGAAATAATATGCAAATAATGATTCCTATTCAAAAAATTCACCATATCGTAAATGGCTTAAAGTTGTTTTTTCCCTTTTTTCAGTTAGTTTGTTCACTTTGTTTTCTCTAGGAAGCTTGATCAAAAATGTAAGTAGAGTTGTGTCACTGAGCTATGAGCTAGTTCAATTGAACAATTTAGTGAGCTGAGCGAAATGAGCGCTCACTACAATAGATGATTTCAGCTCACTACTGAGCGCTTTTTGTTTCAGAGCGCTTTTATTTCAGAGCGATTTTGTTTCAGAGCTGAGCGTTTTTAATAATTACTATTGCAATTATATTAAATATTAATTCTTAATATGCTGCCGGACGAATAGAAATACTTATGTTATTGTATATATTATGGTGCCATGTCTAATGGACCCAGGAGACGTACAAAATAAACCAACAATCACATAGCAATCGTGTTTTTTCGGCTACACGTACATGTTGTCGGCTCTGATTGATGAAAATCAAAACATTATGATATTTTTATTTGTCGCCTGATTTTTTGTACGCCACCGAATCTGATTGAAGGAAAAAACGTCATTTGCTTGTTGAATTTGTTGCATGAAAACATGGAGAGCTGTGCGGATAAAAAAATTTATTTTTACATTTTATTCAGGAAATATGTTTCTTGTAATTTTTCACGTTGAATACATAGTACACATATACATATACTTTTTTTCATAAATTTTTGATTAATATGGTTTCTTATTATTTTTTATATTTCTTTTTATAAACTTTGTAACTAAATTTAAATTTTATATAACTTCAATTTTATTTTTTTTATATACATATACTAGCGAACCCCCTGCACACTTCGTAGTGCAAAAAAGAAAATAAAAAAATTCATTCGAATTCATTTTAATCAGGGATAAACTGCTTTTATTGTAATGCTCTGTGGTAAACAACATTTGTTGTTTTTCCATTTTCGGTGTAAATATACAAAACCGATAGTTTGCCAACGCGCGAACAGGCTACATAGAACTGTCCATGTGAGAAAACTGGATACACTAAATTCAGTCTAAAAATTTCTAAAGATTGGCCTTGCGCCTTATTAATGGTAATCGCAAACGCAAGGCAAACAGGAAACTGAAGTCGTTTAAATTCAAATGGTATATCAGACGGAATCATTTGTATACGTCTTCGCCTTTTAATTTTCCAGTTAAAATAGTAGCTTCAATTACATAAGCCATCAACCTTTTAATAGCAAGTCTTGTACCATTACACAAACGGGGTTGATTGATATTAAGAAGCATAATAATAGTGGCTCCAACTTTCTATTGGAGATTATGCGGAGGCAATCCTAGTAAGTTCAACGCATTCTAAAATTCTGTTTGATAATTCACAACATATCCTTCATTGGTAACTCGACAGACTTGTACAACACCACTTCGCCAAGAATCTTTGATTGTATAGTCATGTTTAATTCAGTAACATCTTTGTTCTTTGACGCTAAAATCGCTCTGGCACTCAACCATGCATGGGCATGTATGTATATTGTTGTGCTATGTTAGTGAAGCACATTCAATCAATTCCTCTTTTGACTGTGCGAAACGGCAAAAATCATTTGGCAATGTTATCAATCCTCTGTCATCAACAGGCTGCACCATTCCCAATTTTCAGCAATTGCTTAGAGAACTTATCAGCAGATGGATCATTCCATAAATATAAAGACTTAAAGCAAGCGGTAATTTCATCAGCAGCTGGCGATCTAGGAATGTTGGGCAATGTTTACTTAAAATCGCCTGACAATAAAATCAACGCACCACCAAACAACTCTGAGTTATCTCGGCGATCTTTCCAAAGCTTCAACAGATTTCTTATTCGTGAACTTATGCATATGACGTGGGCTGTGCATAATGTATTTAAATATTTAAGTTTTTAGTGATGTATTTATATGTAATTTATTTCATAGATCCCCGAAGTTGTGATTTAGAATAGCTAAGTATATAAATTAAATTAATAGTTTGAACAAAATTGAATTGTAATGAACTTAAAATCGAATTGTATTTCAGTTTTTCAAAATATTAACTCAAATATTTCGAAATGATTGCAGTGTTCACTAAAATGGCTATAACTCATAAACCAATACACATACATAAAAACCATGGTATTGACGTCACCTTTCATATAAACTTTGCAGAAACAAAATCGGTTCAGGCATTCCGGAGAACATCAATGACTAACACAATGCAACTTATTATATATATATATATATATATATATATATATATATATATATTTATATTGTTTCGTATTGTTAACTCAATCCTGTACTGCAATATAAGACTACAATGTCTGGTGTGTGGGACATAAAAATAAATAAATTAACTTAAATAAATAAATATTTATATATATATATATATATATATATATATATGTATGTATGTGTGTAAACTAAATAAATGTATGGAATGTAAAGTTAGAAGCATATAGCAATAGAGAAGAAAGAAAAAACTAAACAACATGTTATGAAAGAACAATATTCGAAAGAAACAATAAATGTCAAACAATAAATTTAAACAAAACTGCACAGGTAGTCAATCACAATAAATCATCATCCGATGAAAACACTCTTGCATACGAACGCTACGAAGCCAAAACACAAATGCTGATTGACCAGTATTTTTGTGCATGTCCGAAAAATCAGCAATTAAACGACACTAACACATTCTTATCGCTTGATGGTGTATTTTGCACGTCTCCTGGGCACTTTACAGTTCTTCTTAGGAATTTTACGTGGATAACTACGTTGCTACTTCCTATGTGAAGACATAAGTCGTGTACAGTCAGTCACAGAAACGGATAATATAAGGGCTAACAATCTCGCCGGTATATGGTCTGAGTCACCCACTGGTATCTGTGCAACAAATACTTTACAAATTTATTTTGTAAAGTATTTTATATACAAATACTAATATTTGGTAAGTTTTTTATTTATATATTACCTTTTAAATATTATATATATATATATATATATATATATACATATATATATATATATTTCAGGTAAAATAAATGGACAATGAACTAATTAAGGAAATGCGCCACCATTCGATCTTGTACGATTTGGGCCACCTAGACTATAAGATTTCAAAAATAAGAATATGCTTGGAGGGAGATTGCAGCCAGCGTCAAGTTGGATGGTAAGCAATATTATGACAGCGGTTATATATATATATATATATATATATATATATATATATATGTATATATATATATATATATATATATATATACATATATATATATATATATATATATATATATATATACATATATATACATATATATACACACACATATATATATATATATATATATATATATATATATATATACATCTATTTATTTAACAGAAAAATAATGCAGAACACGATGGAAGGGGCTGCTACAAGCGTTGCCAAAGAATGGAGCAACTTGCGTCTGGCAGTAGTGCTGAAACATAAAAAAAGGTAGAGGTATAGAGGCCATGTCTTTTTTGGAAAATGTAGCAAGTTCCACAAGGTAGGTAGTATAATATAACTGTAGTGCAAAGACAAAATTAGTTTCGCGTTTGACCCTTCCGCATTGTCGGGAAAATTTTCACGGAACAAATTGAAGATTATTTGCCTGACATACATAATAGAATTGGAATCAGTTGATAGTCGCTCTTCACAGCTCACAGCGTGTTTACGGAGAAAAAAATATACGGCATTCATTTTGCTTTTTTAAGATACATACACCATTTGCTTAAATATTATTGTTTTTTTTTTTGATAAAATTACAGCGAGAAGTTCCAAAAATTTCTTGATTTAGCTGCATCGACCATCAATGAAACTTGTTGGACTGTTGCAACTTAACAACAAAACGCCACAAGAGTTCTCATTTTGCTAGTTTGGCAGCAAAAATAAAGGAAGTAAACATGGCACCCTATATTGTGAACCGTTTTGAGGCTAAGGTTTCAGAACTGGTATTTGCTGATGTGAAATCATTTTATTCCAAATCTAATTAATTTAAAAATTATGAAATTAGTGATCTCAGAAAGTGCCTTATTTATATAAAACACTGATATGTATAGAATATTTGTTGTTTTGGTTTGCTTCTTTCGATATAAATTAGTACTACTTATGTATCTTAAAAGCAATGCAATACGTATTTTACAAAATATTATAAATTTTTTATAGTAATATTATAAAAATTTCCTTTATGAGTTAAATACTTGAACTTAAAAATAATACACTAAACTGAAGAAATAAAATTGTTTTAAAATTAATATCAACAATTTTTAATATTTTGTAAAATTCGTATGGGATTGCTTTTAAGATCCACAAGACTTTTATTTTTCATTATTACTTTTTTTGATTAATTTGAGTTATTGTTTTGTTTTTTAATTATTAATAAAAATTAAAAAACAAAAATTAGTGAATAAAAAATATTACTCAAACAATTAATCAGGTGTGTAGTAGAAAACGTTCGACTTCAAATTGATTTCAGGTCAGTCGTTTTGAAAAAGTGTGATGAATTCGGATATAATTGTTAAGCCAATCTTAAGTTAGCTTTTAAAAAGCACTCCAGACGATAATATATAAACAACATAATAGAGGTGTGGAAAAATATTTATCAAACAATTTTGGAAAAAAAATTAAAAGCTAATTTTAAAATTATTAATAAAACGAATATTTTTAAATTAGTTTTACATTTAGATGTAACAAAACTACGATTTATGCTAATTAAAAATTTCTATATTACAAAGTATGGATTTGACAAAAATCTTTTGAGATCTGCGTTGGTAGGATGGCAGAGAATAAGTCTGTTGCCAATTGAATGGTCAGCAAGCTCAGTGGTGTAGTAAATCCTGTCAGTTTGCAGCATTAGGAAGCAATACAATGGCTAACATTATTTTATCCGTATTTTTTGGACACATATTTATAGTTGTATGGAATATCCTCCATCTGTTGGCTAATATGCCAAAGGTATTTTCAATATGAACCTGAGCTTTCGACAACATTGTATTAAATTTGCTTTTGTATTCTGATAAGTTATGGCCGCATGAAATTGCTTAACAGGAATGCGTTACCACCAACAAAATAGTAAGGGAACCCCGTTCCTGGTAAAGTTGCTGAACGAGGAACAACGAAAGTGCTGTTTAGCAATCTTTTATCAAATTCACTCCGTGCAAGTACGCCAACGTCACTTTGTGTTCGTAAGCCCCAACATCCACGTATGTAAAAATATAGTTAGCATCACACCCTGCTAATAACACTATACTAAATGTTTTTTTTTATAGTTGTCGTACAAGAAACCGCATTTGTTTGGGCATAAAATACGAATATGTTTCCCTTGAACAGCTCCCAAAAAATTCGGCATTCCTCTGGACATAGAATTTTTCACGTAGCATGAAACGTTTCATAAATAATTTTACGGACCGTTAAAACCCCTAGCTTGTAAGCCCAAGCAAGAATTTAGATATTACATCCTCGTGGTAAGTAACTAAAATATATTTATTTAATATTGTTACGTTTTTAGACCTTTTCGTAAAAAAGGTTTTATTACTTATCCTTCAAGGATTCGTTTTGTTGCATCAAATTAAAACACGGACAAATTAATTTTAGAAATATAATGCGGCAACTTTACTACTTTATTAACACGAGTATTTGTACTACTCAACACTTAGCAATGTTAACATGTCTATGTTTGAAATCACACTCTCCCGCTGAGCTCTGGCAGCGTCTTTATATAGCAAAGTGACGTCGTATGGTAACTTCGCGAAGCTTCTGGGCATGGTTGTTGTTGGTTGTAGTTTACTTAACGTGTGTTTGTATACATGACAATGCTGACTTGTGTGTTTTGCTTATGGTAACTATGTGTGGTTGTATGTATGAGTGTTCTGTGTGTTGTGTAGTTTGTTTCTTCTTCTGCTATGTGTATATGGCTGTGTATACTTGTGAACCTGTTTAGCTTTATTAGCAGCGAATACTTGCGTACAAGATCATTAAGAATAACATCTCTTAGCATTTATGTTGCTAGGTTTTTCGTTGTTGTTGTTTACACTTATTATTGGCACAGCCTCGAATGATCTTGTATATTCTGGAGTATTCCATTTCCGTTAATTTGAATATTATCTATATTGTGTTGACCAGGGTTGTAACATTTTGACAACTAGAGATTAATTGGCAGTGCTGCCAAGTACATATAGCCACATTGTCGTTTTATTTAAATCTATTTCTAATCTTTGTAACACTGCCGCCTACTTAAGCCTGTTCGACCCGAATAGGCATACAATCAGCTCTTCCATAGTGCGCCAATCGTTCGAGATGTACTATATTCATTTTCGACCCTTGGCTATTATGCTTCTGTATCCGGTATACAATGTCATTCACTCTCTTAATCACTTTATACGGGCCATCCCAGTGAGTCTGTAATTTTGAGGACACTCCTCTCTTCGGTTGTGGGTTATAATGTAAAAACAATTGTCCTTCCATAAATCCCTCCGAATTTGCTGCGCGGTCATACCTAGCCTTCATCTTGTCACTGACCATCTTGATTCTATTACGCACGAACTCATGCAGTTCGTTTAAGTCCTCCTTCTCTTGGGACGTAATAGCTCCTTCTTCTACAGTTGGCTTAACACCAAATTCCAAGTCACCAGGTAGTTTTAATTCCGTTCCGAAGATAATTTTGGCTGGCGTTCTCGATATTGAGTCGTGTACAGTTGATCTATATGCCATCAAAAATTTGGGAATGTGCTCGTCCCAATCCCTCTGATGGTTGCTTACTACTTTTCGTAGGTACTCTTCTAAGGTGCGATTGAACCTTTCTACCATGCCATCAGACTGTGGATGCAACGGCGTCGTTCTGGTTTTCTTTATCCCATATAACTCGCACATTTCCCTGAATATGGCAGACTCGAAATTCCTTCCTTGATCGAAATGTAATTCTATTGGGACACCATAGCGACATACCCAGTTGTTCACGAATGCATTTACAACTGTCTTTGCTTCCTGGTTAGGTATAGCATATACTTCTGGCCATTTACAGAAATAGTCCATTACCACAAGTACATAACGATTTCCGGCGTCGGTGACGGGAAAGGGACCTGCTACATCCATTGCGATCCGCTCGAATGGTGCTCCTGAATTGTATTGTTGTAGCTGTCCCCGGGTTCTTCTTATTGGGCCTTTGGCTGCTATGCACTGTGGGCAGTTTGCTATCCAGTCGGCTACGGCTTGTTGACATCCAACCCAATAAAAACGCTGCTTCAGTTTCTCAAGTGTTTTTGTTACTCCAAGATGACTGCCACTAGGTCCATTATGAAACTCCTGTAAAACTTCACTTGTCTTGGAGTATGGCACAACTATTAAATTTGAAGATGTTTTGCCATCTACACTTGCCCATACGCGGTATAAACACCCTTTTATTACCTTGAGGCTGTTCCACTGAGCCCAATAAGATTTGGCGAGTGGGCTTTCAGCCGAAATTTCATTCCGGGACGGTCGTCTGTCCTCTTCTTTGGGCGCTATAATTTTCCTTAGTATGCATATACATACGTAAATAGCCGCCAGTCATTAATAATTTTTATAGATAAGTTTTCGAAACATGCTATACATTTCCATCTTCCAGACAGAAATAATCAAACTATTGCCCAAAAAATAAAGGAATTCCTAGCAATTAAAGGAAAAGTAAAAATATTTGTTTTCGACAATGAATTTAATACTGTTAATAAAATAATAAATTAATGAAATTTAAAACTATTTGTAAATTCGTGGATATGAACTTTATTGCATGATTCTGGTTTAATAACCTCAGCATATTTTTTAAAATAATTTTGAGTGTAAGACAAGAGAACAGCACAGTAGCACATAGATTTTATTTATTAAGAAGTTTAAGGAAGACCACAAGAACACAAATATTTTCTATAAGACTGCGAAGAGATTTAAAAAATGGCGTTTCTTTCAAACAAAAAGCACTTGTTCACTTTTTCTACGCCTAGGAAAAATATTATATAGTTCTTTAAGCGATTTGAGTCGTCCCAAATATCGTGCTTACAGCCTCTTCGAATTACGGAGATTTCAGAATCTAATTACAATCGAACAATTCGCTTAAAATTTGTCCAAAATTTCTTACTTTGCAATGCGCTTTTCCTCTCACATTAAGCCAGCCAAAATACTTTTAATCCACCTTAAGAGCTGCTGTGCTCTTATATGCAGGGGTTTTGTAAAAATTAATTGAGACTAACAGATATCTTCTCAACAAATCTATCAGCCAAGTAACCCGCTTAGAAACTGCTGAATTATGAAAAATTTTCCGAAATCCCCCACTAGGCACTGAGTTATAACTGAGATCAATTTAATTAAGAGATCCTTCCCATCTGCAAGCTGCACATATAAGAACTGCCATCGTACATGCAAGCCAATTAAGAAGAGACGACATATCCCACCGGTGGAAATATAGACCGCTGTTTTGTTCTGTTATCGTAAAATAATCCTTGGTTATCGTAAATAATCCCTGGTTATGTGTAATACTGATCTTGTTTTAGCACTTTTTGCTCTTGGAGATCTGGCATCACTGGCTGAGAGTATGAAAATACTTTAAAAATAAACAAAAGAATGGATGTGGACAAGTGCGTGTGTTTTGTGAGTAGCTGATTATGCACCACATGGGTGGTCCGTGTCAAGTGATCCAAATGCTTTCAGTCTACATGCAGTACATTGTCTTACATATTAGAAGCATACTCATGGCAACTAAATCGTTTAGAGGAGCGCTATCATAAACAGTATTATTGTCAACATTTGCTACGATGAATATGATGAATGCAACAAAGCTGAAAACGAAGACGTCATCATGATGATGATTTTGTGTTATTTTAGCTGTGCTGCTTCTGCTGTAGTGGCTGCCTGGTGGTGATGATACCAATAAATGTTTTTATAGTGACCGGCTGAGTGATACTGACACAGACGGCAAACTGCAATGATTTGTATGAGGAAAACATAGAGTACCATGCAACAAAAGCTAATAGCCATAATGGGAATTCAGACATTGAAAGGCTGAACAATACACTCTCGGAAAAAATAAGAGTATTGAATCTTGAAGATAAAGTTACAATTGTAGAGCAAATGGTTAAAGCTACCCCTACTGAAGTAGAGCTGAACAAACAATATGTAAATCGCAAATATTACATTGAACATAGACAAGAAGGATACATAAAAAATTGCAAAAGCGTCCGACAGAAAGAAGTGCCTAAATTTATTTAAAGAAATCTTAATAACGTTCACGTTAATAGTATTAAACATCCTTTTAAATTTGCAGATTCTGATGACCCTATTGCTAACCATAATACAAATATTTGCAACTCAGAGCCTACTAATGTCAACCCCAATAACTAGCGAAGTGGGATTTGTCAACATGAGAATAAAAACTGTAGAAAGCGTAAACCAACCTATTACTGTACTTCACACGGTAAATCCCAATGATTTTATGGATGTTGTAGAAATTATAGAGTCCAATATAAAAAATATGGAAATTCCTCCAAAGGGTTTAATTGAAAAGCAAATTCAAATATTAAAATAAAAAATAAGATCAATAACTCCCACAAAAATACACCACAGAATAAAAAGGGTCTTATTGAATTTCGTGGGCTCGACCCAAAAGTTTATATTTGAACAATGGACAACGAAGACAGGAACGCATTCTAAGCCATTTGTACGTAATTAACGCAAATAGCCACAACGCTATAGAAGGTTTGAACAAGCAAATTGTAATCAACGAACACTTTCAGGGCAGCATTAACTTATTAAAAGCGACAATTCTTTCTGATCGATATCTAACTAAGACAGTTTTCTCTGAAATAAAATCGAAATATGACAAGCTTGAAAAACATCTTTTAGATTCTGACATATTTTTTAATCCTAAGGTTTGTCGAAGAGAAAATAGACCAAATACAAAACTGTATAGCTTCCGCAAAAAACCATGTCCTACACCCCAGTATACTAACACCGGACAAAATTAACGAATATGAAATTGACTTCTTCAAACTGAAATTAATAAAACTAAACATTTTATACTGCAAAAATGATTTGATAGTTATCGCAATAAAAATATCTGTAAATTACTTTACAACTGGTTTAAAACTAGTTCTATCTATAAAAATTAAAATTTTTTTGATTTTGATCCCAACGTATAAATACGAAGAAAATAAATCACTCTAATATCTGGAAAGAAGATCAAGCTGTACTTTGCATTCATATTGTAAACTATATATAATATATAATTAATTATTATTATATAATTATATAATTAATATTATAAATTAAGTCTAATTGCAATTGATGACGAAACTGTAATTGTTTAAAATGCTAAGAAGAAAGAAGTTATACAGAATTGTGATGATCGAGATATATTATCTTTCTATGATTGTGAAATAAAAATAGATTCTAACATTTATATAAATAAGGATCACATTGTATTTGATAAATTTGTGTATGGCAACGATAAGATATATAATTTTATTGAAAGTACACATTTAAACTATAAAACAATAAAAAATTACACATTTCATAATCTGAACTACATAAAAGAATTAGAATTTCATAAAAATGTATCCTATGCAATAAGTTTATCGGCAATGGTTTTGGTATCAATAGTGTTATTGGTATTCCTATTAATATAGAAGCAAAACAATATTAAGATTAAAATTAATGAGGCCTCTCCTCAAATAAAAGAAGTCATTCAAAAATATGAAGAAAACGAATAATTATATTTTAAATATACATATGTCTGTACTTAAGTATATGTATGATACAAATGTATTTATAGCATTTAAGTTTTTAATTCAGGAGAATTCATTTTTTGACATAAGGTGGATGAGTTACATACAACCAAACGATAAGTATGTATTATATGGCACAGATGGTGTCTAAGATTAACGTCAGTACCTACCAATATGGCCTATCTGACGTTGGTCTTAGCAACGGGTGAAATTAATGTTCACCGCCACCCCTACTGCCCTCGGGGACACACAGTTTGCAGTCTTATTCATATGGTATCGCTAAACCATAATCTTACACCTTGCTAAGTTCGGGCCCATCTTAAACCCTTGTTACTTCCGAGGAAAGCATGTCGTTGTAAAGTCGTAAGACTTATCCCTCCTGACACTCCAAACACGAACAACACATCACCCCTTCCATAACGTCAGCTGATTCACAGTAGCCTATAGAAACTGCTATCTGCTGGGTCGAAGTCCCAGCATAGTATGAATATGCCAGGACATCAACCCTTATCTGACATCTCTACCAGCTTGGTGGCTTGGCATTAAACCACAGCCACCACGTGGACTCATTGAAGAGACCTCAACCAACATCTGGCCACAGAATTAGTTAGACAAAGGGGAAGAACGAGGTCCGCCACACGCCATCAATTAGGTGAACGTGCGTTAAGCAGAGCTTCACCAGTGAGGCAGATGTTTCACACATGCCCAGCCAAAACTTTACGTGTATGGCAACATCGTCGCTTCACCCCCGAGCATACATCATCTGTGGGGCTCAACCAAATCCCGTGGCACCAGTGTAAGGAAACTAGTTACGCCTCCCAGGTCAAACCAATATACGTTTGTAACCTACTATTGATTTTTAATCCTTTTTAATGGCGGGACCCAGGTATTCTTCCATCTGTATTTCTTATCCTGATACATAGGTAAAAGCCTACTACTTTTTAAACACTTACATGCCCCCGCGGGGTGTATTATGGTACATATATGCAGGTTGTGGTTTGTTTGTTTTCGTAAGCATTCTTGTCGGGATATTATGTTTCAATACCAAACAGAGCCAACGTGACAAAAATGTTTTCCCACAGGTTACACTGCTCAGCAGCCAAATCCTCCTTTGAAGAAAACTATGTGGACTATATGGATTTTTATGCTTTAAACTCGAATCCGTTTTCGGTTTTTTTCCATCAGTTCTAGATTTTTTTTTATGGGCGTGGCAATTTTGTGTCCTAAATTAGCCAGGTACGTAGACATATTTCACCATAACTCGGGAAAAAGTAGAACTCCAGAAGATGTGGAACAAAATTGTTTTTATTTTAGTCCAATACAGTTTTTTTTATCTCTTATCGTTTTGGAGTTATTCAGAAATTTATCGAGAAAAAAAATTTTTTTCCTGCAAAATTTGTAATTTTTTTGCAGATTAAAAATGAAATTTAAAAAAATTTTGAGCAAATATTCAGCACTTTGCACATTAGAAATAAAAAAAACCATAAACCATAAAAATCGGTTCAAAATTTAGATATTATTTTCAAATTACCGCAGGTACCCAATATGCATGACGATAGCATTTCCTTAGGTGAACAGGTAAAGGACTTAATGAAAAATAGTATATTTCATTAACCTGTAATTATAAATCGAGAACATTAGGGTAGTTTCTAATATTTATTGTAGCAGTGTATGTGGAAATTGATGGACAATAAGTGAGTCAGTTTTAATTTGATATCGTGCGGTTAAAATCATTTGGAAATCCAACAAGTAAACCTTATATTCGGAATCAAACTGATCTGTATAACTTAATTCGTAAATTACGGCTCTCAAGAAATAAGTCAGAGCTTCTTGCATCAAAATTAAAACAATGTAATTTGGTTCAAAAAGACGTGAAAATCTCGTACTTTCGAAATAGAGAACAAGCCTTTTTAAGTTATTTATGTGACCGCCACATACATAACAAAATATGTTTGGAGATTTGTTACAAATCCTTCACATTTTGTACTATGAAAGCTTTTATGGATTATTTAATTGCTTTATTTCTTTACACAATAACAAATATATTTAATGTTGCCGATTTTAACCCCACGATATCAAATTAAAACTGACTCATTTATTGTCCATCAATTTCCACATATACTGCTACAATAAATATTAGAATCTACCCTAATGTTCTCGATTTAGAATTACATGTTAATGAAAAATACTATTTTATAACTTTTAAATCCAAGAACCATGCAAAATACCGTTGTACTTTCCTTTACCTGTTCACCTAACGAAATGCTATCGTCATGCATATGAAAGGTTACAATATTGGATACCTGCAGTAATTTGAAAGTAAAATCTAAATTTTTTAACCGATTTTTATGGTTTATAGATTTTTTTATTTCTAAGATCTGTAGCTATGAGACAAAGGTGCAAAATGTTGAATATATGCTTTAAATTTTTTATAGATTCCATTTTTAATCTGAAAAATATTACCAATTTTGCAGGAAAAAAATTTTTTTTCTCGATTAGTTTCTAAATAAAAAAACTGTATTTGACTAAAATAAAAACAATTTTGTTACACATCTTTTAGTGTTTTACAAAATCGGATGACTCGTTCCCGAGTTAGGGTGAAATATGTCTACGTACCTGGCTAAATTAGGGGCAATAAATTGCCACGCCCATAAAAAAAATCTGGACCTGATGGAAAAAAACCGAAAACGGATTCGGGTTTAGCGCATCAAAGTTCATATAGTGTACATAGTTTTATTTAAAGGAGCGACAAAAAGATATTTTTTGCAGAGCAGTGTTATTTGTAACTAGACGATAAGAAAACGCTGATTTGCAAAAATGATGCAAACCTTAGCTTAAGTTTAATTTTTAAGAATAAATAAAGTTCGGTTTTTAAAAACCCCAAATAACGACTGGTTGTTTCTCTTGTAATTCACGCGAGTTAAAGGCAGCTGCTTGAACATTAGAGATAAACAAAAGTATATACCATTTATTCAAATCACTTCTGGGTTCCACAAGAAAATAATTTAAGTGAAAAAAGTGCTACAATATTTATCGGTTATATGCACGTCGGTTATTTTCATTTAACGTTTATATGCATCCCAACACGAAAAATTTTCTATTCGTATTTAAAAACATTAATTATTTTTTGTATTTGCATTTCGTTTATTTTAAAATATATAAATTTTTTTAAATGTATTAAAAATATACTCATATATGCATGGTACATATTCAAAAAATTATAAATTTGTACAGTAATTTTTCGACTTCAAAAAAAGTTTTCTCATTTTACCAAGTAAAAAATTTAAAAATTCCATGTGGACACAACTTATATATATAACAAACCTAACTACGTCCTGACGAGGCAAAACTTTTTTTCTAACATTTGTTACATTTATATATGTATGTGTGTATGTACAAAAACATCAGAGAATTGTATGTAGTGCTATTTTTTCATACAAATTTTGACTTTTTTCAAAACAAGACTATCACCAAGAACAAAAATAAATAATAAGAAATTAATGAAATTGAATTTTAGTTTTGTTTAAAAACGTCAACAATTTATTTGTTTTTATGATATTTGATTCCAGAAAAAAATTTTAATTTATACTTAAGCTGGATTTACCCATGGTTTCAGAACAAAATTTACGTTCTGAAACATTTTTTATATGTAGTTTGACGTTTCTCTTTTAGAGAGAGAGAGAGAGAGAGCGCGAAAGAGAGTAACATGTTTCGGAACATGAATTGGTTTAATTTTAATTCGCTGCCAGTAAGTTTGATTTTTTAGACAAAGTAGTACTGAGATGCCACATCATATTATATGTATAATAATATACAGAACTTGTTTTATATATATAGTATGTATAACAACGCGCTTGTTTCATTTTTTTTGTGTGTATAATAAAATACGGAGCACTTGTTTTGTATTGTTTGGTATTAAAAATAAATAACTGGTGAATATTGTTATAAATAAAATTAAATAAATAGTGGTATTGCCCAATTGTAGAACTCACACACAT
This sequence comes from Linnaemya vulpina, assembly GCA_963675445.1. Lineage (NCBI taxonomy): Eukaryota > Metazoa > Arthropoda > Insecta > Diptera > Tachinidae > Linnaemya > Linnaemya vulpina. Next base: position 17,090,140 of record OY776281.1, read on the forward strand.
AGTTTATACCATTATTTCATATAGCAGCTTTGATGTTCCAGAAAAAATGCACGAAGTGGGTGAATCACTTCACAGCATGCTCCTCTCAAAAAACTAAAAATTTTTCAGAAGACTTGTTCTGAAACCATGGGTGAATCCAGCTTTATTTCCTTACTTAAGCACGTATTTATAAGCTCAAATTTACGTTTTAAACTACTTTTAAAAAATGTTGAAAAGTATCTAATTGCCAGAAAGACTGAATGTAACATACCTTTTTATTTAATTTACTTTTTATTACTTGTTTTTTCCTTGTATGTTCAAAATAATAATTTTAATTAAAGTTTTCTAAAAACTAAATTTATGGTCTTATTTACTCATTGTAGGTTTTTTTTATACATGCACCACTGAAGCATATAAGCGAGCCTTTTATAAGCACTGTCAATGCATATAAGCGAGTTTTTATAAATGTATTTAAATACTGTTTTAAAGACTTTCTACCGTATCACCTGCTTTTCATAATACAGCAATACAAATTAGTTAGAAGATCAAACACCTAAGAGTGATACTTGACTGGAGGTTATCCTGGAAAGACCATATAGAGAGTAGGGCAATCAAAGCTCAAAGAGTTTCAACCATTTCTAGAAGAACTGTCGGGTCCAAATGGGGAATGAGCTTAAACATGGCACAATGTGTCTATACGAGTGTATTACTACCAATTATAACGTACTCCTCGTTAGTATGCTGGATGTCCTGAGAAAGAAGGTTAATATCAAACTCCTTCAAAAAATACAAAGAAAGTAATGTATCGACATCTGTAGAGCAATAATAATCACATCAACTAAGGCGATGGAAAATATTCTATCAACACCACCTATTGATATAAGGTTGAATGGTTGTTGAGTATAACACATGTCAAAAGAACATCGCTCGCACGGTTATGTGCGACAGAATCCCAATTAAACATGTACAATCAAACTGTGTTACCATAACATCAAAATGTATGAAATGGTAGGATTAAACTACAATAGAGACGAAGCCATTAACTATCCTATATACAGACCGATCGGGTGGAGGATTCTACGACATAGGTCATAATTTTCGTATATACTTCCGCCTGCCAAATCACAATATAGTATTTTAGACTGAGATTCCGGCTATTACGGAAGGGTTAGAATGGTTAAAGGAAATCGATAACAGACTACCAGTTCGTATATTCACGGATAGTAAGGAGGTTGTCGAGGTCCTAAGAAACCATGCGGTTCAATCTCGGTGTGTACTACAATACAAAGATGAGATAAACTCATACACGCATTGTGGAAGTACCGAGATAATATGGATTCCAGTACATCAAGGTATACCTGGAAATATTGAGGCAGATAATATAGCAAAGATTAGAGCATTAATAGCAAACATCACCCAAAAAAATCCTAAGCCATTTCAAGTTTTTACAAACGAATTAAAGCAATGAACCAAAGAATTGGTCATAAGAGATTGGCTGTACTCTACCGTAGGTAGAGTCACCAGAATTCTATTGGGTAACCCCAATGGAAACAAGACAAAGGATATCCTAATATTAAGCAGGCCAATGCTTTGGAAATTTGTTAATATAATATCAGGACATACGGAGTTAAGGAATCACCTGGTCCACATGGGTATCGTAGATATACAATATGCAAAGCAAACCAGGATGACGAGACACTTAATCAAGATATTATACCGGGAATGAAATGTCTTAGGGGCTCTAATAGGAGAGACTTAAGAAGGTACATTGGTGAAATTAGGTTCTTAACGTAACTACTTCACAAAGTTTCTATGGTTATAATGGGAACTCCCCAAGACAGAGCGCCAAGAGGCCTATGAGCCTTAAGTGTAATCATTAACGGATTAGGACGGTTCTTACTTTTGTGGCCCCTCTTTTCAACCTAACCTTCTATCGTATATAGAAGGCAAGTTTGAGTCCCGTAGCTTTTATTTGATATGTGACAAGAGTAGGGAGTATTTATCAAATATATAAAAATAATAAACTATCTTAAAGGATATCGAGCTTGAAACAACAGTTTATATTGTGTCCTAAGCCGAAAGGTATGGCTGAGCGATATAATAGCATCGATATTGAAAAGGCTAGATATATTATAACTAGCCGTGCAAACTGCAGTGTACTTGCTGAATCCTAGCAATAGAGTGAAATAAGATTCCAGAAATAGTGAGGTAGAATGTAAAGGCAAACGGTCATAATTTGAATACTATGATATTTTTTTTACGCTGTTAATGGATACCGTTTATAACCTCTACCAAGAGGGTTTGATGAGAGAAACTTCCCAAAACAATCAGATTAAAAATCATTGATGATGTGCAAAGAAGTAGAGGAAGAAAACTTGGCGTCTATTTTATACAGTAACAGATGAACATAAAATTGTGTTCGGTACTAAAGAATCAATTAAACCAGAATCACTTTCACTCCGGCAGCAATAAGGTTTGGCAAGTTCAAGGCAGAGGATTTAACCTAAAACAATTTATTTGTTTAGATAAATCTGCCCGAAACATTTTTATAGCTGAGACCGGATAAGTAGTATGTGAAATGATCTGTTGAAAATGAGCTTATATCACTGAAGAGCAATGCTGTTTTTTCAATAGTTAAAAGAGAGCAGAGTGTATGAATGGCATTCTTAAAGATATACATAGTATAAATAAATGTTGCCGAAAGTATAAAGGAAAATTATGGTATGATGTGCAAGCTAAAGAAAGCCCTGTATTGGATTAAAACAGTTTCCATTGTGTTATTTTTATGGCACTATAATCAAAATGTGTTTCGCGAGACCGCAACACAATTATTATGTCTATGTAAGAATGCTTGATGGCTAGGTAAGCAGTTCGAAAACTTTAAAAGAGAACTTTTGAAATGATAGTGTCTCAACGTTTTGAGGAATTTCTTGGAATAGATATATTACCAAAAATTTAATTTTCTCAAAAAGCAGTGAGAAAATACCAGCCGCGAAAACTATAAATGCACCATTAGGTAAGATATTGGAAGAAACATGTGTATAATATTGTGTAGTAGTCCCGATATTTGTTTTACCACACTTGAGTTAAGTCGCTATCAAACACCACTTTCTATAAGCAAAAGTTGTGGAAGATATAGTCAAAATGAAACATTGAAGTTCTGACAACCAAGAACCTGATACTGCTACGAAGTCATTGGCAAAGCAGAAAATTATCTACATCATTGAAGAGGTATTAGTCAATCGAAAATGGGTATTGTAGTATATATAAATGTTATTAACAGTAAATAGACGTACATACATTCATGTGTATGTACTTAACATTGAGTTTATTTTCAAATATGTCGCTTTGTTTATGTACCTGTACACGCATATGTATGTTTAATCGATAATCTTAAATAAAAAATTTACTAGTCGCTTCATAAAGTTTTATATAAAAAGATTCGGAAACAGCACTAATACTTAAATTTAATAAAAGAAATAATGCTTTTTAGTTTTTAAGAACTAATAATAACGAATATATGTCCACTTACCACATTTAAAACATATAGGCTGTCTACCAACACGAAATACTCCAACTTCAATTACAAGAATTACAGATATCGAATAACCATCCAGAATCTAGTACCATAGGTGGTCCTGAAAAAGGAATTAATTTTAAAATAGATAATAAATGAAAACATAAAATGGACAAATTGGTTTTTAATGTGATGTTATAACAAGAGAAGGACACGTTTTTTATAAACATCAATGTGCAAATATATTTAGACGAATAGTTTTTAATATACAAACATCTTCTTTAGTGGTGTACCTACAAACAAAAAAATCTTGTGCCCAGCTACAGGCAGATTATGCAAATAACCCTGCTTTTCCACATGCATTGTGTGTACGTCTTAACCACTAATACGTTAAAATAATATATAAAAGCACTTGCAGCTAGTTTGATTGTTTACACATGCAAGTGCAAGCTCATTTTAAAAGTACCGTAGAAGGAAAAGGTGGTGAACAAAACCGCGCTAATTATGAATATACAATTTTAAAGGCAAAGATAAAAAATTATGTTTGCTATTTGATAAAATATTATATATATTCTACGCATGCTTCTATAATATCTGTCTTCTTGATTTTCGTGTACTGTTCATATTTTGTGTAGGTCATTATGAACTTCGATGTTCAAATTGCTAAAGCTTTAAAATAGGAATATTGCAAGGATGCATATCATTTGAACTTTTTGACAAAATAGAGAAGAAAAATATATTACAAACCGACAAAAGGTCGTTCATTATTTGCAATTCTTACTTTTTAGCTTTATATAGCTGGTGCAATGACATTTTTACCAAGATTCAGTGCAAGCTATAATAAGACGAGTATCATAACAATGGTAACACTAGTTTTACATTTGATAATTTACCAACATAAAACTTAGAAAACAGTTGCAAGCTATATCTCTTGAAAGTTTACCGCTTGCAGACGTACGATTGTATTACTAAAAATGTAAATTTATTACACTTGAATTTGCAAATTACATGTAAGACTGAAGGTACGTTACATTTGGGAATATATTTGGCCATACAAGCATAACCTTAAAAGCTAATGAAAAACATACTGATATAAATAAAAATTTATTGAATTAAATAGTTTCGAATAATATTGGGATCTATGTCACTGGCTATTAGTGATGTATAACACTTTCTGACTTATCGAACTCGAAATACTTGCCTTTACTGTTTAGTGGTTACGGGATTTTTCATGTTATTATATTTTTATTATATATTTGAATAAACTACATATCAGGTTTAATATATCGAAAATGTTGACAGAATATATAACGACTTCGAATACAATTTTTAAAACGTCTAACAGTAGCTACGATGTATAATAAAAGGAAGACAATATGTTGAATGGTAAATTTTATAAAAATTTAAATTAGAAATCAATTTCTCTTATTTCGCGTGTATAAATTCTGAGCAAATGCAGGCGGTTTCTATATAATAAACATTGTCAAAGAAAATAGAGAAACGATAATACAGCACCAACTACATTCAAAATTACAGCAAATATTTGGGAGCCAAACTGTTCTTATAAAAATGCGTGGTCATACAAATTAAGTAAAATAAATAAGATTTCTTATTGAGTTTTCATATGACTTTTCGTTAAGCTTTTTCCAACTTTCAGAGAAACGATTATTTATCAAAATTGTTTTGCGATATAATTTTAAAACTTAGTTTTTAGCTTCCAAATTACGAGGTTTTCGAACATAATATCTATTTATATATAAAATTCATTTTTACAGATCATATTTAAGAATAATTTATGTATCTTACGTTCTTTATTTAAAAACTAACAAAAAAAACCATACCACCAAGCGTTATTGGTAATTTGTTTACATAGTGCAACTTGTGAAAATCGCACATTGATTTTTTCTATTGCTTCAAGCAGGTATACAAATTTGTAAATGTATAAAAATCCATTTTGTAAAATTAATAAAAATGTTCGCATCGAATAACCATTGCTATTATTCATAAAAGTGAAGTAAAACCTTGATAACTTTGGATATTTTTAAAGCAGCTGTTTATTAAAGAAATCATCCGTATTTCTTTTAGCATATAATTGCGCTTCCTAACTTTTAAGACAATAATATAACAAATATTATTATATTGGACTGCAAAAAAATATATTTAAATACAGATTCAGTTTATGAAAAAATTTGCCAGTTTTATACATAACCAAAATATTGGAAAGCATGATTGCTAATTACAAAATAGTTTAAGTGTTTTTTTAGTGTCACAATTTTGAATTGGCATCACTGGTTTATTTGAGCACCCATTTAACAGCTGATAAGTAGTAGGGAACTAACCTTTATAGTTCACAAAATTTGGGTTTTTAAAATTTTAAATTCTCAAATTTCATTTCTGTGTGTGTGGGTATATACACTTACTCAATAAAGTCTGTGTTCACAATATAAACATTTGTAAGTAATATAAAATATAAAACAAATATGAGATTGAAACGACTATTTCTTAAGGTACTTATTGTTAACATCCTTAGTTAAAAAATAAGAATAAAATTGGAGATCATTCCCTTCTTGTTTTTTAAATAGCGAGGTATGAATCAGGCAACACTTAAATATAGCAACCAAAAAGTCTGCGTTTACTTGTTTCGTTGTAAGAGTATCGTTACTTTTCTCATATTTTTTTTCTTATTTTGTGTTACAATTGATCTCTGAAGAATCTTATTTGCATATTGTTATTTAAGAGTGATAGCAATTTTGAGACATGGAAAACAAAGATAAAGAAATTAGCGTGTCAGAGAGTAAAATCATTATTAAATTGTGGAACGAGGGAAAGAGCTTCCGAAAAATTGGCCAAACTATTCGGAGAATATATTCGTCCGTGTAACGCGAAATAAACAACTTTAAGGAAACAGGAGTTTTAACGGCAAAGCCTCGGTCTTATCGCCCAAAAATTTTATCAAAACGAGAGGAGCGCAAATCAATTAATATGGTAAAAGGCAATCCCAAAGTTAAATCTTCGAAAATTGAAGAAAATGTATGCCAGTCATTCCAAAAGAGTATTTGCGTCGAAACTGCTACAAATATTCTACGAAAAGCTGAGTTGAACGATAAAAGCCATACATATCTACTGCTAACAAACGGAAGAGCACTGAAATTGCCAACAAATACATAAATAAGCCACCAGGATTTTGGAGACAAGTTTTATTTTCAAATTAAAGTAAATTCTGCATCTTTGGTATTAAAGGTCGTCAGTTTGCGTGACGAAAGTCAGGAACCGTGTTCGATAAGCAAAATCTTGTTGGTACAGTAAAACATGGTGGTGATGGAATAATGATACGAGGATGCATGGAAGCTTCCGGTGTGGGTCAGCTTGAATTTATTGAATCAATAAGGGACAAATAAGGAGATTTGACCATTTTAAAAAATTATTTTAAGCAAAGTGTTGCAAAACTCAACCTCTCAAATACGTTTTAGTTTCAAGAAGATAACGACCCAAAACACACCGTGGAGGTCATTCGGCTCTAGCATAATGCTCCAAAACAGCTCAAGACACCCTCCAATCTTCAGATCACAATCCTATTGAGCGTCTTAGAGATTTATTACAGAAAAGAATTCGCCAGTACGTAGTTACAAGTAAAGGGACATTGCGAAGTATTATACGGGAAGAATGGGTGAAAATAAATGCAGAGGAAACAGAAAAGTTGGTGAATTCAATGTCAAATAGGTTAAGTGAAGCCCTGAAACAACGTGGCTATCCAACATGCTATTAATTTTAACTTTTAACTAAACTTTTCGTTATTTTTTTTGGCACTGAACGCAGACTTTTTGGTTCTTATATTTTCATAAAATTTTTGTCTGTCCGCTTAAATATGACTGTGGAAATTTCTGTCTGTCCATAAAAGCCATGAGGTCTAATGGAGACTACAATATACTACCAAGAAAATGTTTCTTTAGAAGTAAAATATTTTTCATGAATTGCCCTATAGTTTGTGAATCATGTCTTCTCGTCTAAGTTAAATTTGTTTCTTTTGTTTTGCTTGTTCAGTTTTTGGTGTGTTTACTTAAGATGCCTGTCGAGCAATTCATTTATAAATTTTTTTTTATAGTTTGAGGGGATAAATATATGCACGTGTTTGAGCATTACACTGTTATATATGTACATATATTTCAATGCGAAAAAGTTAAAATAAACTGTGCATGATTTAGCATAATCTTGCTTCATCTCAGTATTTCTTTACATTAAAATTTTAATAACGGACGATGGACGGACAAATAAGTTCTTTAGCGATAAAAATTTGCAACATGAGCATGTTAATTAAAAATAATTCTTATTACGCATGTCTTTGTATTCTCTCATTGTTCATTACTTGTTTATTTAAAATATATTTAATGTTGCAAACTGTGCATGATTAAGCTTGCACTTACTATATTATTTCAGTAGTTGTTTACATTAAAAGTTTTATAATGGACGGACGAACGATTTGATTTGCTACAAAACTTTGTACCGAGTAGTATACCACACAACTACATATGTCTATTCTCAGACAAGAAAGTACCGTACTGTACATACAAGTATCAAGTCAAATTCTGAATAATCCCTGTTTTTTCAGTTTGAAACATGTTCTAGTTAATCAAAATTGTTTGTCCATTTATTTATTTATTTTTGTTTGTGTATAAAACAATTAATAAACAAAATATTTAATTAGTATTATTAATAAAAAAAACTAATTAACAAACGCGGCATATAATAAAAAATTTGAGTTTTTCAGTATATCATTGTAATATTTGTTATAAAGTATACAAATACCATAGATCATACTTGGATCATACCCAAAATTAAGTTGCAAAGGGTCACCTTGGGCTATGAATCAGGATGCAAATCGTGAACAACCACTGTCATCCTTGGAATTTCTAATAAATTATCAACCACAGACATCTCGATCTACCCACTATCCAAATCCATTGGCATGAAATAATCACTTTTTAGGGTCTGGATTACCAACTTAATACCAGTAATATGAGTATCCAGGCTATACTCATATTTCCTCAACATGGAGCAATCAGTAACAATAGTATTCTCATTCAATGCAACATCCGGCTCTTAATTATCAAGCAACAACAACCACTGCAACAAAAAGAATCAGATCACAATGGATGTATGTATGTCCTCTTGTTAGCGTTAAAAAGAGAAAGCTCAGAAACGTTACCAATTTCGATAAATCCATACTTTATTTTTTTTATTAAGTATTTGAAATACTTTGCATTACATTCATATACATAATACATTTCATCACATTTTTCTTTTTAAGCTCTAATTTACGTTAACATTTTTAATAACATCCACAACTTTTTTTTTCTAAAAGCTCCATTATTTGTTTCCCTTTTTACATTGTTTGACATCATATTGGTTACTCCGCAAGTCACACGATTGAATACCTCCAACATATCTCAGTTGCTCTATTGGACAATCTGGCGCTTCTCCCATCTTCATTTTCTTTATAAAAATTAATGTGGTAAACCCCAGTCTTTGTTGTATAACCGTACATTTTAAGGTCTCTAACATACATATATCTAATTGACGTAAAACGATTGCATTTTAATATAGTCCTCATTGCTTTATTTTGCAGCTTCTGTAGTCGGTTCATTTGGTTGTCCGTGCAACATGTATATATTATAGTTGATCCGTAATCAAAATTTGGTTTTATAATCGTATTACAAATAATTATTGCAGTAATAATAGATACCTTCCTTCTTATTCTTTTAAAACATCCTATCCAATTTTTTTGCAAATATGTATATTCTAAATGTTCTTTGAAGTTCAATTCTTTGTCTATTAAAAACCCCAATTATTTTATTTTGTCAACTTTTTCAATTATTACATCATTAATCTTAAATTCTCTATTATTGTTCATATATAATTTCCATTATTTTGGTTTTATTTTCATTTAATTTAAATTTGTTCATATTTAACCAGTTATTAATTTCGTGCATATTTATTTTCAAGTTTTCATAACACAAGTCCTCTGTTTGCGCGTCTGTGAATATAAATAAGTGTGTCATCAGCATACATAACTATTTCGCATCTTTCTAATACATTTTCCATGTCATTAATATACAGGATAAATAAAAAGGCCCCTAGAACTGACTCCTGAGGTACACCAAAATCATTTTCTTTTTCCCTAGAGCTTACATTGTTAATTTTTGTAATTTGTTTTCGATTGATTAAATAAGATTGAAACCAGTTTAATTCATTATCCTGTATCTCATATCTTTGTAGTTTTTTAGCGTGATATTCCGGTCAATAGTTTCAAATGCCCTTTTGAAGTCCACAACTTTATTATTATGCTTGATATATTTCCATTTGTTTATGACGTAGTTTACAGCGGTCTCGCACGAGTGGTTTCTTTTGAATTCCGACTGATACTTTGACAGTATTTTGGTTTTCTAAATATTTTTTCAGCTGATTTTTTTAAATTTTTTCACATGTTTTTAGACTGTTAATAGGTCGATACTCCCCACAATGTATTGAATTTTTTACTGATTTCTTCCAGTTGTTTGCGAAAACTGCGGTTTCAAACGGTTCATTTACTATTTTAAGCAGTTGATAGCATACCATGTCCCAATTATCTAATATTAACTTAATACTTATTTTGTTATAGTCAGGTTTTATATTCATGGCTTTACATATATTCTTTAAATATGTTAAATTTATTGTACGAAATTTAAATTTACTGTTTATCACAATTATTTTATTTTCATATTGCACATATTCGATGGAGTTATTTATTTCTTTGACACTATCTATAATAGAATTATTAAGATTTTCAACTATTTGTAAATTATCTTTATATTCTATATTTTTAAATATCACAGTTTTCATCACTAGGGTTTCCTAGTACTAGTTCTTTTATTTTGCTCCACATTTCTTTATGGTTATTTGTGTTGTTTATTTTATAACATATATAATTGTTTTTTTTTTCGTTATCAATTTTTACTTTATATGCATTTCTAATTATTTTATAGGCGTTCCATGCCTCATATTTCGTTTATTGCAGTTTGATATTTAAAAAATCTTTTCTCTTTTCATGTTTTTAAATTCATTTCTAAACCATTTATTTCCATGCTTTTCAATTATTTTCTTTTTAATACTAAATTTTTTAACAGTATTTTCTATACTATTATCCAAATGTTGGACATAGTGATCTAGATTGTTCATATTATCACACTCTATTATTTCATCTAGTCCATTTTTGAAACGGGTTTTATTATATTTAAATACTTCTAATTCTTTTACTTGATCTATCACCATACTTTCGTTTTTAATAAATATGTTAATAGTTTCATGGTCAGGTATTTTATTATTTATGTTATTTTTTGCTGAAATATTTTCATTATTTGTTATAACATAGTCTATCAAAGTTTTTATTATTTATGTTAGTTTTTGCTGAAATATTTTCATTATTTGTTATAACATAGTCTATTAAAGTTTTTTGTATTCTTTTTTATCCTAGTATATTCAATAATTATTTGCTTTAGACCATTGTCATTTAGTCTGCTTTCAGTCTTTGTTTTATAAAAGTCTTCCAACCAATCTATATTAAAATCTCCGACTATTATTATATCACAGCTTTTTTTAGTTATTTCTTTCATTATCTCTTGAAAATCGTTGCGAAATTCAGGCTTTTAGCTACTTGGTGATCGGTATACTATTACTATTATAAATGCTGTTGTTTCATATGATGCTCTACATGCTCTAATCCAATGTTTTGATTCCTTCACATAATCTTTCATTTTGATAATGTTCCAGTGCTTTTTGAAATATGCAACTATACCACCTGTCCTGCTGGATTACGATAACGTAATGTAATGGTTATATTCTTTTATTGCGATTTCTGATTCATCAACCTCGTCAGTCATATGCGTTTCAGACATAATTGTGAAATCTGGTTTATCTGTTTCAATATTTGTTTCCAAATCCGTAAAGTTATTCAGGAGTCCTTGACTGTTGGTATATAAGCCTTGTATTTGCTTTTGTTGTTATGCCGCAATGCCTATTCTTCGCTTTTTCAGATTCAGTTTGTTCTAATACACAGGGCATTCTTTACTTCCGGTAGCATGATTTTCATCTAATCCTAAATTAAATCTTCGTTCATGCAATTGACACACTTAGTTACTATTTCCTTATTACATTCACTATGAAATAGTGAATTACATCAGCACATATAGAATAACCATTAAAAAAGATCAGGATGATTTTATTGAGGAAAAGAAAATTTGATGACGCACAAAATATTGAAGTTCAGTATAAGTATTTTGGCAGAATACGCTAAATTTATTGGAAAATAATTAGAGGTAACTTTTATAACCCATAGAGCTAAAATGACTTTGCTTACTATAGGAGATACTATAGAAGAGCAAACGTCCAAACTTCGAAAGCGAGATTCTGGTTAAACTTTAACTCGTATAGTTCAGTCAGAATATAATATCAACAAATCATCTGTTAAGGGATCAAGTTGGATATCGTCTCAAAAAAACTAAGAATAAAATCTGCATCAGTATACATTAAAATGATAAATACTTTTTCAAATAGTCGTTAATAGCTGACGTTGATACCACAAAATATAAAAAATCCAGAACGTCTTAGCTCATATAATATTCCTGTTGTAAGCACTGAACTGCTACGGCTTGAAAATAATATTATATTAGATTTTGGTCTGCTAAGCTTCCCAATAAAACTAAAATATATCAACATATTTGAACAAAACAACTCTGATATTAATGTAAAAGAGGCAATCGTGCCAATTTGTTTTTTGGAGAATGGTGACCACTATCATTATATATTAATAAAGCATGTATCAAGGTAAATAGCATTCGTATTGTTCGGTTATAGGTCATGTTTTAAAAAAATCAATAAACATTAAATATTTTTGATTATTTAATCTTTATTTAATCTTATTTTCCCAATGTTTCGAATAGCTTCGTTATTCATCTTCAGGGGAACACTGTTGGGTACAAAACAATAAATTATAAACATTAAAATTAATTTTTGATTATATATAACAAATTTACAATTACATACATGTAAATTAAAAATTAAATAAAAATAGATTAAATTAACATATTTTCAATATGTCGATCGTCTGTAGTCCTTAGCTGCGAAAACTGATTTGTTTATGTTGTTTCTTTTGTTTGTTTATCACACTTCTGTAAATTTGCGAAGTTATTTGAAATATTGGAAAGATAAGATTAAATAAAGATTTAATAATCAAAAATAGCCGAACGATAAAAATACGAATATTATTATAATACAACAGGTTAACGATTCAACTAAATATATATATATACGGTAAATAGCATTGAAATTTAATATAAACTTGAATGTTTATTAATATTTTATGTAACACTATTTATTCACACTTTTGCTGAACCAGACTGCCAAATGAGAAGATATGCTTTTGTTCTGCAATAGCTGCTTGCAATATACCCACAATGAATGGAATATAGATCAGTACAAATTGAAATGTAGCAAAAAATTACAAAACTACCTACTTTTGGCGAGAACATATTAAGTTTTAAAGGACATCGGCGACAAACGGATGTACCATTTTCAATATATGCAGATTTTGCATATTAGAAAATGTAAATATAAATGAAAGTGAAAAAACAAAACCATTCAAAAAGCACACTCCTTGTGTATTTAGTTATTTCATTAAGTGTCTGCATAATAATACTTTAGATGAATTAAGATTATATACGAGGGAAAACGCGTCAGAAAAGTTTGTAGAGCTTTTAATCGGTGGCGTTTAAAGAAATGAGAGCTAATTGTAGATTATAAGAATATTCTAGAGAAACCTCATATACATAACCATCTTATCCATTAGCCCCAGTGAAATGCGCATTGGAACTAGCTAAAACCCCTCAATTGATCACTTTGAAATTTTAATAAATAACTTTTGGGAAAAAAGAATGAGCACGAAAATAAAAGTTAAAGAGTTAAAACGACAATTCCCAAAAATATGTAATAATTTAATTAGCGAGCGCCCGCGCTTAAACAATTTATGTTGTCAACACTCTAAATAAATTGTTTTTACATTAAAACAATTATTAGTTGTTGTTGTTCTTTATATCTCTTACAAGTACAATTTAAGTCGGAAAAAAGCCAAACAGTTGTAGAGTAAAACGTGAGGACATAAAAAAGTAAAAGTTATCAGTGAGTTTTTGTTATGATTTTGATATTTGTTTTAAGCTTCTCACTTAGTAAAGTGGAAGTTTGAAATAAATATCTTCAGTTATTCTAAGAAATGTTTGGTAAAGGTTCCCTGATGATCTACATTATCCCCAGTGAAATGCGCATAAGAACTAGCTAAATCAATTGATCACTTTGAATTTTTTTGTAAAGTTTTGGGAAAAAAATATTAGCACATATTTAAAATTAAAGTGATTCACTACAACTTGTTTCCAACTGACAAAATAGGGATTATTAAGAATTTCACTTGTATATGCAGTCCGTCCATTATGAAACTTTTAACGTAAAGAACTACTGAAATAATATACATAGTAGGTGCAAGCTGAATCATGCACAGTTTACAACTGTTTACTTCAAATAAACAAGTAATGAACAATGAGAGCATACAAAGGAATGCGTAATAAGAATTATTTTTTAATTAACATGCACATGTTGCAAATTATTATCGCTAAGGAACTTGTTTGTCCGTACGTCCGTTATTACAATTTTAATGTAAACAAATACTGAGATGAAGCAAGAGCATGCTAAATCATGCACAGTTCTTTTTAACTTTTTCGCATTAAAATATATGTACATATATAACAGTGTAATGCACAAATAAATGAATTGCTAGACAGGCATCTTAAGTAAACACGCAAAACAAATGTAACTACAACGAGAAGACATGAGTCACAAACTATATATTTTTTTGGTAGTAGATTGTAATATATATTAGACTTCGTGGCTTTTATGGACAGACAGAAATTTCCAGTCATATATACGCAGCCAGACAGAAATTCTCACGGTCACACATGCAATCTCATATGACCGAGGTCAAATATCGATAGACAGGTGTTCCCATGGGTATATATGGAGATACAGATTTCCCCAGGGTCTTATTAAACCATAGAAAAATATACAAACACACCCACGCATCAAAGATTATGAATCAAAAAAACAATAGCAACACTTTTATTAAACCATGGAATACATGTTCATATGTATATATACACACATACATCAAAGACCACCGCAAGAAAAATATATACCCACACACACACACAAATGAAATTTGAGAATTTAAAATTTTAATAATCCGAATTTTGTGAATTAGAACAGCTGGTTCCCTAAAACTTATCAGCTGTTAAATGGGTTTGAGCAGTGACGCCAACTCAACTAAAACAACACTACAACTTTTTTGCAATTAGCAACCACGCTTTTCAATATTTTGGAGTATTATTCCTGTACGGCCCACCTACGCATATGTGTATGTAAATTTGCAGTATATTTAAGAGACCTTTTTTAATTTTTAAATTTTGGCTAAGCATAATCCTAAAATACACATTCTGTTTATAAAGAATAAAAATCGTACGGTCACAAAAAATTAATTTTTTCATAAACTTAAATGTATTTAAGCTGAAGCCTTAGCTTGAATTTGTAAGGTAATTATTTTTACGAACATTTTATATTTTTATTTAGTTATATTTTGTTAAGTTCAATATAATATTTGTTATATAATTGTCTTAAAAATATGAAAGCTCAATTATATGCTAAAAGATATACCGATCATTTCTTTAATAAACAGCTGCTATACTAATATCTAAATTATGTGTATATAGTTATACAGACAATTTCATCTGACTGAGGTCTGATGAACAGGTTTGCTTAGGGCCATATATGGAGATACAGGTTTTCCCACGAATGCACATACAAATACATCTCGCCGAGGTCAAATATCTATAGACAGTTGTACCCACGCTCACATACTGATGGCAAGATCTCACAATGTGAACAATCTTAGCAAACCATAGGAAAAATATATACACACACACCCTCATAACAAAGATCAGTTTTATCCAAAATAACAACAACACCAACACTATTATTAAACCATGGGATACATGCTAGTTGATCAAGTCGTAGACGACATATCCATCTGCGATATAAGTACGAAATGCCGCACTTTAGAGTATTTATACTGAAATCCAGGCCAAAACGGCAAAAGTTAATTTTAAGGAAATCAACTTTTGGTTGGTTTTTGTAGTTGAAGGATTTTTGTAGTTAAAGTCGGGAATGTTGAACAAATTGCATGCATTTTTTGTGATTTTTTCCATTTTAGAATTAATTACTTTTTTATTTAAAAATCCTAATTAGTGGTTATTTTTTGAAATAAAAAAAAATAATTTTAAATATTTATGATAGAATTTTTTTATTTAAGTTAAATAAAAGATAATTTTATGTAAAAAGCAAAAGGTTTTTGAAAGTGTTCCAAAAAGTTCCCTAAAAAATATCATACACCATTATAAAATATGATATTCTTCTTTAAGACTGCCCCAATTTTTTTTTAAGATTTTTTAAAAGTTTTCTTTTTTTTCAAGTTTTGCTCATCAAGCAGTGTTTTTGTGCCATTAATTAAAATATTTTTTTCTTTTATGTTTTTTTGACTAAAGGAGTTGAGGCTTTTCAATAATTTGTTTACATAAAAGATATAACAAAATCAAAAATAAAACTTTTTTTGGGTGGAAAGGTTTTTTGGGAATAAAAAAAAGAAACTTACTTTATTTTTAATTGTCTTTGTTCTATTTTGGCAATCAGGCACATTTTTTGTTTCTTTTTCATTGATAAAATTCTTTATTTTGCATTTTTTACAGTCAGGTAGTTTTTCCTATCGTTTTTAATACGAATTAAAATTTGAGAAATTTTTTTATATACCATCCACTTATATACACATACCACATCTATGCACAGTGGTTCTTTTGTCTTCCTGTATATATTACAAAAATATAACTTATGTAGTTACTTTTTGCCTAATTAAAAAAAACCTTTTTAATTTTAATTTTTAAACCCTTCACCACAGGAGCAAAGGGAATATATAACTTTTATTCATTTTTTATATGCTCATTTATCCGAATATAGACTAAGGTATATGTAGATATACATATATATAGCTATTGCGAAAAGTTCTTATCATAACTGTTTTTGTGCTTCAAAATATAAGATGAAAAAAGTGTGCACAAACTTAGAACTATTCCAATTAATATAAGAATCTCACGGTAAAACAATTGACGATAAAGTGCAATCTTTAATTAACCAAGCGTGTATTTTTCCAAATGTCAAGATGGGGATACTTTAGCCGTAAATAATTCCTTAAAGGAATTCAGAAAGCATTTTAAAGAATATTGGAAATCAGTACAGCGAAAGGATTGTCGCAGTACCAGTATTTGGTAAGTCGTATTCTGGACGACCACTAAGAGAATTTAATAAAGCCAGTGAAAGAACAAAACGAAGAAAACCGAAAGGAATTCGTAAAAAATGTTCAGCAAAGGATATCACATTTGCTGCATCCACGAGTCAAAAAGCAGTGGGAAATAATGATGCGGCTAAACTAATAATTGATGTAACAAAATCTCCAAGAAAAGTTAAAACCATTAACAACTTTAGAGGTCAACCATCTACGGAAACATTCACCGGAGGGAGCGTTAGCAATATTTGTGAATGCAGGACTAACTAAAAGCCAATATGAAGTTATACACGACGCCAACAAAAAAGTAAATCCATGATATGCGTCGCACTCAAATGCAAAAAAAGTGTTATCCTAATAGAGATGCCATAATCGTTAGGCTGGATTCACCCATGGTTTTAGAAACAAATTTTTGCTCCGAAACAATTTCAGTTTTTTAAGAGTTTGTTCTGAAGCGATTCACCCACTTGCCACATTTTTTCTGGAAAATCAAGGCTAACGTATGAAATTATTTTGTGTGTGAGTTTTACGATTGGGCAATACAGTAGCAGATGAATGCAATTTCCTTGTTTTCTCGGCTTCACACTCATATTATTTATTTAAAAAATCTTAATAAAACACAAGTGCTTGTCTTAATAGCCATTGAGTTAGCGAAAGCGCGTTTAGTGAAAATATATGAAAATAAACCAAAAATTAATTTTCGTACCTTTTGTTAGGCATTTAGATTAGGCTTCAGTGCAATCTATTAATTTAAATCTATTTCAATCCACATACACTAGATTCTATTATTAATTTTTTATAATAATCAATATAAAACAAGTTCTGTATTTTATTATATATATGTACATATAATATAATATGGCATCTCAGTTTAACTTTACTTAAAAAATTAAAGTAGCTGGCAGCACAGTTGAAATGTTTCAGAAAGAAATTTAAAATTATACCAATTCATGTTCCCAAGCAAGTTAACTCTCTTTCTCTCTTTCTCTCTCTCTCTCTCAAAAAGAGAGACTTCACACTACATATAAAAAAAATTGTTTGGGAACAAATATTTTGTTTCGAAACAATGGATGAATCCAGCATTAGTGATACTTCAGCAGAAGTTGAGTTGTAATCGCTTCCCGATCATACATATATACATATGGTTGTGATCGCATTGTACAGCTTGTGGAGTGTCGAAAAGTGCGCGTTTCGAGAAAGAGGTTCTTAAATTCGTTGGAATAAAACCCATTATAGTAGCGATAAAACAGTGAAACACGCCCCACATTGCGTCGATGCTCAAATGAGTCAATAGAGTTGACTACCCTACCGTCACCTATGAGTTTCTTAGCCCTCTTCTGTACGCAGTCGAGTAACTTCAAAACAGACTTTGAAGCACCGGCCAATACATGAGAGTTGTATTCCGTTTTCGGTCGGATCTAAGTGGTATAAATAGTAAGGAGATCAGAGGGTGTGAAGTATGTCATACACCGCCTAAGCAAGCCGAGGCATTTAAATGCTTCTTTTGCAACATGAAAAATATGCTCTGTCCATCGAACGTCACACTGGATTTTCATGCCAAGAACATCAAGAGCTTCTGATATGTTTACAGATGAAGCAGCGTGATCGGGCTTGTGTCGGTGTGTAAGCAAGCAGAATTGTCTTGCGGGAATTGAAATTTACCCTGTTTTGGGACCCCATGCAGCAATTTTATTGAGGTCACCGTTGAGCGCAACATTCATATTACACCTCATCGCCCCGATCTCTGACGGCTTATTATTGGAAACATATGAATGGTAAAGGCTGATATCATGTGCAAAAGGTAATAGTGATATCATGTGCAAAAGATAATAGTATTTAGGTGGTTTCCGGGAGGCGGGGTTATATGGGAGCTATGGCCCCATATTGATTGTCACAAAATTCGGGACAGTATATGATGTTTATGTAAAACTAAGCTGTGCCAACTATATCTCTTTTAACCATCGTTATTTCAGTTGTTTTCGAGAGCATATTTGTATGGGAGGTACGCGAAATAATGGACCTATATTGACCAAAATCAACTGGCTTTGTATTTGGTACGAAAAAGGAACATGCAGCAAATTTCATCAAATTCTGTTAAAAACTACGACCAGTACTTTTATTTTAATAAGACTTGAAAAGACAGACGGACGGGCATAGGGGGACAAACAGCCGCCCAAAATCCATAATTTTTTCCGTTTACTATTTTATACCTAAATCTATAAAAAGAAACCCAAAATTTGAATTCAATAAAAACATTAAATAATTTTGGTTAGGTTTTGAATCAAAATACACCTCTGTGTGCTGTCTGGCCGTCTTGGGGACATTCTGAGCGACAATGTCTATCATATTGTCTTAAATTACACAATTGATGACAAAGCATATGACAATATCTTTTGTTCATTCTTAATTCAGACTTTGAGGAGGACAAAATGAGCGACGATATCTTGCGTGATGTTTTCTATTTACTGTATAACTGTCATATAGAAACTGATGCTGTCTGTTCTAATAAAAACTAAGTTAACGATAAACTAACTAAAAAACGAAAATGAAAACAATGAAAACTATTTCTAGTCGATTGCGACAAGTTGAAGGCAACAGTCAGTAACAAGTTTTCTGAAAAGTGTGCAAATATATTATTTCGCTACTACCACGTGGTATATATATTATATAAATTTAAATTGCATCATTAAGGTCTTTACAGCGAGAAATTTTTTAGAAAAATCGTGACTATTGGCAAAGAATAAATGGTGAAATTGCAATACATAGTGAAATTGTAGAAAATGCAGTTACAAGTGTTTGTGTACTTAACAAGTTTCCTGAAAAAAACAGCTAATAATACTCATTTAGCTGAAAAATTAAGAAAACTTTTCTTGAAATAGAATGTAGGAAGGCGACTAGGTGATGACATTCTGACCGTTCTTTTATAAAAAGGTCTCTGTTTGGAAAATTTTATGTTGAACAGTGTAAAATCGAGTTCTATGTTTCATCAAACTTCTTTTGTAAACTATGTTTTTCTCTAAATACCTCTACACCCTTCTAATTAAGGATCAGTCGTTTTCTTTGCAATCGCCTCATTAGTTTGTCACCCGATACAAAAACCGTATTTTTTAATAATAGTGGATTCATTATACGCAGTGAAAATTATAGACATTGTTGGTGCTTCGAGCCGGATAGGTCCTAAAATCGGAAGGGTTAAAGTGATATGACAATTAAAAAAAGTTTATTTTTTAAGTCTTTTGAACTGTCGGGCATCTTAAAATAGGATTTTAAACTTCAGCTGTCAACAAATAAAAACAACAGTTAAAAAAACAATAATTAAAGCTCTTGCAACATCTATGTACATAATCATTAGAGAGTTACTTCTGTTTACACAACGAATCGGTGTTGCTGATGTTGTTCCCACTTTCTGGTGGTTCCCACTTACTCGCATCATTGATGATTTCCATGCTGCTTTCCTTTGCTACCATCAATGTTGACTGTGCTCTTTGGTCTGCTGCTGTTATAGATTTCTCACTTTGGTTACATACATACATACATGTATCTTGTATTACTGTGACTCATCATCGCTGCGCTTGTGTACTGCCTACTAACTGTTTTGCTCTTAAAACCTAATCATTTTTCGCATTGAGTCTTTTTGGCTACAGAATCAATTATTTCTTTTGTCTCATTAAATTAAAGTAATATTTTAAGTGAATTTTTAAGTGGTTAAAAAAATAATATTTCTTTGGTAGTTATATATATATACTTAAAAATATTTTCAATTTATTAAAATGAGTGAAAGTCCAGAATTTCTTCTAAGTCAGGAGATGACTTTTTCACACATCAAATCTGCTTTACAAAATTTAAAGCACTTTCAAATGAAGATTGTAACCATGCCAAAGATCACTCTACCCAAGTTTTCTGGGAATTACCATGATTAGAGAACTTTTCACGACTTATTTACATCCATGATGCATTCTAATTATGACTTATCTGTAGTCGAAAGATTTTATTATCTCAAGAGTAGTCTAAACGGGGAAGCGCTGCGGTTCATTTCAATTATGGCTGTTACATCAGAGAATTTTTGTCCAGTTTGGAAAATTTTGTGCGCTCAGTATGAAAATACATGCATGCTGATCAATTCTTATTTAGATGCTATATTTGGTTTGCCACGTCTTCAAAGAATATCATTGACGGAGCTAAAGGTCCTTTTATCAATCGTCAAAGAGTCACTTAGTGTATTATCGTTTCTATGGTAGTGCGACGCTTAGATTCCACATCTCATGAGGATTGGGAACTCTCTCGTAGTTTATCTAAAAAGCTTGCTACATTTTCTGAGTTAGAGACTTTTCTCAGTGGACGCATAAAATTGTTTTGGTCCACATCGCGTTGCGCAATGCAAAAGCTCAAAACGCTGTAGACATTGTTATGGTCGTCATCATTATTCCATTCACGGTTATCATTACCAATCTGGAGACTCTAACATGGAAAATTAAACATCGGATAGGACCAAATCGAAATCAACAGCTGTTAGAAATTATGCCGAAAATCTTGCTAGCTAAGGCGCTAGTGCGCAGTAAATAGTCTCCTGGTGGTTTTTTACTTGTCGTGCTTTACTTGATCAAGGATCAGAAGTTACAATAATTAGCGAATTTGGTTCCTAAACTCCATCTGAAAAAACGTAAAGGAAACTTAAACTTTATTGGCATTGGTGCACTACATCGGACACAACGAGAAGTTTGGTACACTTTACACTTTGTCCACATTTCGAATCCAGTTTTCAATGTGAAGTATCTGTATACGTGTTACCAAAATTAACTACTCAGTTGCCATCGTGCGCAATTAAGTTTGATAATACTGCATATCTTGGTGGCATTCAGCTGGAAGACCCCACCTGTAGAGTCACAAGCAATATTGACTTAATAATAGGCGCTGATTACGTAAATTGGGGGGATAATATCTGACAGTGTACCTGAGCAAAGAATATACATTATAAGAAGACGCATCTCGAACAAAGCATGAAATAAAATTTTCTAATCTTTATTGGTGCCGAAGGGAAGGGAAAAAACGAGGAATTAAGCAGAAATCAACGTGTTGGATCTGTGGTCATCGAACTTGTTTGAAGTTGGTTTCATCATATTTAACCTATGGAACTAAAGGGAAGGTGAAAATATATAAGCGTAAAAGTTCAAGCAAACTTGTTTGAAGTTCTTGACAAAAAAATTATAATTTTAATTTTTTAACAGGAATGAAATTTGTCCAAAAAAAATATCTGTATGTAGCAACTAAGTATTTTTACGACTTTGTGTACGTCAATGAACTTCATGGTGTATTAAGAACTCTTTGAAACCAAATTGCAATTAAGAATTTTTGCGTTAATGGTTACGTTGTATTTAAAATTGTGCTAATTTAATTGACGTGGTTATGTTGTAATTTAATATGAACAAAATTATTATGAATTGTGTTAAAAGGGTGGTGCATAAATATGTGTACACTACACCCTTACCCTTTCAGATTTGGGTTTTATTAAAAATTAACATAGTTTTTTTTTAATTTAAATTTTAGAGAAAACTTATTTAGTAATTTTAACTTTATATTTTAATAAATTTCTGTGTGTTAGTTTAAATGTAAAAATATATGTATATAAAGTAAGAAATTAAGTTGTTAATATTAATTTTGTTATTCTTATGTTGTTAGTGGATATATTTTTTTAATAAATTCTTATGTATTCATTTTTCTATATTATTTTCAATTTCTATTAGTACATTTAGATCTTTTATATCTAATATTTTATATGGACCTTTGTAAGGTGGTTCATTTTTCTCCTATTTACTACTTTAACTAATACTAAATCTCTTATCTTAATGTCTATGCTATTCTGCTTATCAACTGATTTTAATTTTCTTTTTGTTTTAACTTCTAAGATTATATCTCTTGCTCTTTTTAGTGAGTAATTAAGTCTAGCTTTCAATTCATTTGCATAATTATCAAGATTGTAAAGTTTTTCGTGCTGTCTGAGTTCATCATTTGGTAGTCGAGGTAATTTTCCGAATACTAATTCAAATGGTGAATAGTCCGTGTCAGTATTAGGTGTAGTGTTAGAAGCAAACGGAAAATATGGTATCCATTCGTGCCAATTTGTATCTTCCACAAAATTTATAAAGTACTCGTTTAGAACTTTATGGTTTTGTTCTATGGTACCTAAAGTCTTGTGGTGGTACTTAGTTGCGAAATGTTGGTTTATTTTTTTTTTAATAATTTGCATGGTGTTAGTAATTGATGTTCTCCGGAATTCGTGAACCGATTTTGTTTCTGCAACATTTATATGACAGCAACATTTATATGACGTCAATACCAAGGTTTTTATGTAAATACAGTTTCTGTATGTATATTGGCTTATGAGTTATAGCCATTTAATGAACACTGTAATCATTTCGAAATATTTGAGTTAATATTTTGAACAACTGAAATACAATTTGTTTTTAACTTCATTACAATTAAATTTTGGTCAAACCATTAATTTAATTTATATACTTAGCTTTTCTAAATCACAACTTCGGAGATCTATGAAATAAATTACATATAAATACAACACTAAAAAATATAAATATTTCAATATATTATGCACAGCCCACGTCATATGCATGAGTACTTGCAGGATGCAATGACTTATGTGCGTCATTACGGTCGACAAGATTTATTTATAACATTTACGCGTTCTGAATGTTTTCTGTGGAGTGGCAAAAGCGTGGTTTGCCACACGCTCACACTTCAATATGGTTGGTGAATAAAATCACATCGCATGAAGTTGACAATGTTATATGTTCTGAAATTCCAGATCAAATAAGTGATCCTGAATTATATGATGTTGTTGTGCAAAATATGATACACGGTCCATGCACAGCCCACGTCATATGCTTGAGTACGCGAATAAGAAATCTGTTGAAGCTTTGGAAAGAACAATGAAAGATCTCCGAGATAACACAGAATTGTTTGGTGGTGCGTTGATTTTATTGCCAGGCGATTTTAGGCAAACATTGCCCATCATTCCTAGATCGGCAGCTGCCGATGAAATTAACGCTTGCTTAGTCTCCATATTTATGGAGATTTGTTAAAATATCGAAACTCACTATCAACGTTCGTGTTCAGTTGCAGAATGATCCATCTGCTGATAAGTTCTCTAAGCAATTGCCGAAAATTGTGAACGGTGCAATGCCTATTGATGACACTGGATTGATAACATTACCAAATGATTTTTGCCGTTTCGCACAGTCAAAAGAGGAATTGATTGAATGTGCTTCACTAACATAGCACAACAATATACATGCCATGCATAGTTGAGTGCCAGATCGATTTTAGCGGCAAAGAACAAAGATTTGACTAAATTAAACATGACTATACAATCAAAGATTCCTGGCGAAGTGGTGTTGTACAAGTCTGTCGATACTGTTACCAATGAAGAAGATGTTTTGAATTATCCAACAGAATTTTAGAATTCGTTGGACTTACCAGGATTGCCTCCGCATAATCTCCAATAGAAAGTTAGAGCCACTATTATTATGCTTCGTAACATCAATCAACCCCGTTTGTGTAATGGTACAAGACTTGCTATTAAAAGGTTGATGGCTTATGTAATTGAAGCTACTATTTCAACTGGAAAATTAAAAGGCGAAGACGTATACCAATGATTCCGTCTGATATACCATTGGAATTTAAACGACTTCAGTTTTCTGTTCGCCTTGAGCTTGCAATTACCATTAATAAGGCGCAAGGCCAATCTTTAGAAATTTGTGGACTGAATTTAGTGTATCCAGTATTCTCACATGGACAGTTCTATGTAGCCTGTTCGCGCGTTGGCAAACTATCGGTTTTGTATATTTACACCGAAAATGGAAAAACAACAAATATTGTTTACCACTGAACATTACAATAAAAACGGTTTATCACTGATTAAAATGAATTCGAATTAATTTTTTATTTTCTTTTTTGCATTACGAAGTGCTTTTTATAAATCACAAATCTCTTTCATTAATTCATTTGTAAATTCTGTATCTTTATCAGTTTTTAAAATGTTAAATAGTCCACACTTTAAAACTACGTGTTCTATTAAGGGTTTGGCTACTGACTTTGCATCTATTTGTTTCTATAGGGCACGCTATTACATATTTGGTCAATTCGCATTGCATTGTGAGTATATATCTATAATTTTCAGATGGTCGCAGAGGACCTACTGTATCTACTACTACTACTGTGTCGAAACTCTGTGTAGGTGTGTCTGTAATAGTAAAAGGTTCTTTGGTATGTTTATATTGTTTATTTTTCTGACATGAATCGCAAGTACTTATGAATTTTTTACCATTCTGTTCATATTTTTCCATATGTATCTTTGTTTTAATTTAAAAATAGTTTTTCTAATTCCGAAATGTCCACTATATAGTTTATTATAGAATTCCTTAATCAATCTATACTGTTTTATATTCTCATTTATTCTTTTTGACATTTTATAAATTATTTTTTCAATTTCGTTATTCTGCAGATTATTATATTGTTTTTTTTTTAATTTTTCGGCCGTTATATATTTAAATATTTCATCATTATCATATAGTACGTACTTTTTAATTTTTAAATTCTTTAGTTTTGATAAAAGTTTCTCCATAAATGTTTCGGAAAACATAGGATTTTCGCTTTTACTACATATTATATTTGTAATATTACTATTCAATACATTGATTTCTTTATCTTTTATATATTTTAATCTTTCGTGCTGCAGCTTTTTATTATATATAAATTTTATTCTTTGAAGCTTCTTAATATCATTAATTGACGTGCATTCCCACATACGGAGATAATCAGTCTCTTTTGGAGATATGCCGTTCTTTTCTTTATTTTTCTCTAATATTTTGTTCTTATTTTGGTTAACCATTCCGCGCGTTATTGCCAATTTTTCTTTTCTTTTTCATCAATATAGATTGGAATCATGTCTTTTAATATTTGCGTATTTATTTCAATTCTTGATAATGCATCTGCGTTTGTATTATTTGAACCTTTCTTGTAAACAATATCAAAGTCATAGTCTAATTCTAGTTAATTTCGAGGATGGGTTTTTATGTGAAAATAGAGCAATGGGTGGTCTATGATCTGTAACAACCGTAAATTTTCTGCCGTATAGGTAAGTTCGGAAAAATTGTATGCCCCAATATATTCCTAGTAATTCTTTTTCGATTACACATTTATTTGTTTCATGTTTGTTAAGGGATTTACTACCATAAGATATAGGCAAATCACTTCCAATATTGCCTTGCAACATTTGATGCGTCTGTCGTTAGTAGGAACGGTTTATTGAATTCTGGATATTATAGTATAGGTGGGTTTTTTAGTCTGTCTCGTAATGTATCGAATGCTTTTTAGCAATCTTCTGTCGAGTTGAAAGTTACTTTTTTTAAGTAAATTATTTAAAGAGTTGGCCGTTTTGGCAAAATCTGGTATAAACCGTCTATAGTAATTTCAAAAAGCAATAAATCTTCTAACGTCATCGGCGTTTTTGGGTACAAGATATTTTTCAATTACTTTATACTTTGTTGGATCGGTTTTAATACCATCTTTTGTAATTAAATGTCCTAAGTATAAAACTTCTGGTTTCAGGAAACAACATTTTTCAGCATTGAGTTTCAAGTTATAATGTTTAAGTCTTTCGAATACCTTAATGAGATTGTCATTGTGGTGTTTTAGTCTGCAACCGAAAACAATTATGTCGTCAAGATATAAAAATGCTTCTGTTTCTAACCCTGATAATGCTATAGTTAACATTCTCTGGAAGCTGTTTGATGATATTTTTAATCCGAAGGGTAACCTATTAAATTAGTAATGTCCACTATTGGTGGAAAACGCTGTAAGAGGTCGTGACGCAGGGTCTAGTTCGATTTGATAGAAAGAACTTGTCATGTCTAGGGTTGAAAAATATTTAGCCCTACCTAATTTGTCTAATATATCATCTAATCATCTTAAAGGAAATTTGTCATTTACTATTTTATTGTTTAAACGTCTGTAATCTATGACCAAACGCCATTTCTTTACATCGTCTTGTCCTTTTTTTGGTATTAAAAGTAATGGTGAGTTATATGGGCTAGTAGAAGGTTCACAAATGTCTTCCTTCAGTAGACCTTGTACTTGTCTGTCTATTTCACTTAGTTGTGTTTGTGGTAGACGCTAGTTTTTATATATACTGGTGTATTATCTGTAAGTTCAATGTTCTGTTTGTAGAAATTATTAGGTGTTAATTTTTCATCTTCAAGGTGAAATATTTCTTCATATTGTCTGAATATTTTGTATACTATATGTTTATTTTCTTGATAAAAGTCTTGAAAGTTCACTGCTTTAAGGAGTTTTTGGAATCTTTCTTCCGAATAGTTCTGATCTGTGGCTTTAAAAATGTCGAAATGTCTAAGTGGTATTGTTGAAATATTTACGCTTGAAATTTTTCCAGGTAATTCTGTAGTGTTTAAAATTTTGACGGGTCTATTGCCTTCTTTTCTATTTCTTTATTATATACTATGCTATCCTCATTAATGTTAATATTTATTCCGAAACTCCAGGGTATGGTCGTTTCCCTGTTGTATTGTGTTAACGTTAGTTTGTCTGTATCTTTGGTTATTAATATATCTAAGATTGTTGTTGTGGAGATTTTGGTCTCTATATCTGGAATTGTTATTGTCGTTTTGATAATTTCTTCTATTGCTATTTGGGTTATTAAAGTTGACATTGTTATAAATGTTTCTTTGGTTTCTGTTAAAATTGTTGTGTTGTTGAGTGGTATTGAATGGGATATGTCTAAAGTTTGTATTATTTCTATTAGTGTTCCTAAATCCTGAATTATTTACATTTATACTATTATAATAGCCTCTTGTATTATTATTTATTCGCAAAGTCTTAAATGTATCTGACAGTTCTAATGAACTTTCTTGTGCACTTGCAATATCATAAGCTTGTGATAAGGTTTTGGGCTGTGCAGCTATTACAGTGGTTCTTATGTCCCTGCATAAACCTTCTTGAAAAATTTCTAAAGCCAATTTTTCATTCATAGCCCTAATCGTAGAGCGAGCTACTTCGTTTGGACTTTCTCCTAGTTCAAATATTTGTATTAATGTCAATTCTGCAATTAGTGTACTAATTTTTTCTTTGTAATTTAGTACGTTGCCTTTTTGTCTAGTAATTTTTAATGCGAAATGTATGATACTAGCTGTTGTAGTTGTTTTAAAATTTTTGGTTCGGTATGTTTTTAGTTGTTCAAAAGTTTCAGGTATATTCTCTATCATTAACATGTGTCTGACTTTATCTGTCAATTTTATTGCTACTATATATTTTATTACATTTTTTCTTTTCTTCTTCATTAAGTTCAAAGTGGACCATTTCTATCATTAAATAATATATATCAAAATGTTTTGGTTTTCCGTCAAAGACTGGAATTATGTCAGAACCTTTTTTACTATCGAAATTCGACATGATTACAGGATTTTCAGTTTCTGATGAAGGTTCTAATTTTTCTCCTTTATGTTCCATTAACAGTTGAATTGCTGTTAATTTAAATTTTTTAAATTCCTCAATTTTCTGTTCTCTCAAAGTTTTAGGTAGATATCCTGCTAATTTTCCAAATTTCTTACAAAGTTGGTTAATTAAATTGTATTTTTCTCTTATAGTATCTTCTGTGTATTTTCTATTTTTTGATTTCTTAGCATTTGTTATTAATTGTTGAATTTCTTTAAAAATTTGGTCCATGTAATTCACTTATTGATACAGTATATATAAATATATATATATATATATATATATATATATATATATATATATATTATTTTTTTTATAAGTTTTAAGAAAAATTTTACTATCTATTACACATTTTGGACATTAGTCCGTACTATTTGTTTTTTTTTATATATTGTTTTACAAAATTCCATAATACTATTAATATAAAAACTACTAAAAAAAATTTTATGATATCCTGGCTTATTATTTTGTTGTTATTTACGGCGTATGCATTGGCCTGTTCTTCGACATTTGCGTCAGCTATACCCATTCTAATTTATTCCAATATTGTTTGTTTCCAGTCCTCTTTTGTTATTTCGAACGTATGTAGGTTCATTAAGCGGTTTTCCACCCTTCTTCTTTTAAGTTTTTGAGTTCAGCTATTAATTTTTTCTTTTGCGCTCCCTCACTTATGTTGATTACCCGCTGCAGGCTTGTTGGAATCTTAATTTTCGAATCTTTAGGCGGGACTTTGCCAGGATTTATATTGGCGGGATCTCAAAAATTTTAATAAACTTCACAGAATGAAGAAATATAGCAATGTGTAATTAATTTTAATATATTTTGTAGTATTTCAAAAACATATTTGTTAGGATCTCAAAAGTTTAGTAGGATCTCAAAAAATTTTGTTTTATCTCAAAAATTTAGAAGGATCTTAAAAGTTTGGCATGATCTTTAAAACTTGAGCAGGATTTTAAAAATTTGGCAGGATCGCCATGTAGTGTATTTTAAATGTTCAATGTGTAATTAAAAAAAGGGATAGGTATTTCTGAGCACTTCTGCCGCATTAGTCCAGCGTTTGCACGCCGATTTTTTTTTGAGAATTAATTAAACACTTTTTTATTTCGCGTTAAGATTAATTCTTATTTTCTTGAACTTATTTCTACGCTTATATACTAAACTTATGTCTATTCAGCACAATTCAATCAAAATCAATTCTTGTGTTGATTTTGTATAACGGAATGGAATTTGTCAAAAAAAATATCTGTATGTGGCAACTAAGTATTTTTACGACTTTCTGTACGTCAATGAACTTCATGGTGTAATAAGAACTTTTTGAAACCAAATTACAATTAAGAATTTTTGCGTTCATGGTCACGTAGTATTTAAAATTGTGCTTTTTATTTATTTATTTTACAGTCTATGAATTTACAATTCTTACAGACTATTTACATACATGCATATACACATATACAGATTATAATTCAAAGAAATATCAATTATTGGCTGTTATTTAGTGCAAACAAAATATTTCGTTCAATCAAATTTTTACTGAAAGAGAAATCAACATAATAATATATCTTGTTAAAGTCCTTACAGCATCTAATAAAAGGATCAGAATTCGCGTAATTTGTTCTTAGAAATTTAATATTAAGTAGACAGAAGAAACGAGTAGGACGTTGAGGAACACAAAATGATAAATTTTCAATTAAGAATTCAGAGCAGGTTTTACCATTAATTATATTTAAAATAAATAAAGTGTTTAACATAGATCTTCGACTACTTAGGGATGGTAACTTAATAAGAGCTAGTCTAGCTTTATAAGAAGGCAAACAAAATGGGTTCCATTGCAAACTTCGAAGACAAAATATTACAAATTGGTTTTGTACAGATTCAATGGTGTTGATGTAAACCTTATATGTTGGATCCCATATTATTGACCCATATTCCAAAATGAAAAGCTGCTTAGTAACATAAGGATCTTCAAATTCCTTTGCCCAGCGTTTGATGAACCCCAGTTGACTTCTGGCTTTTCTAACAGTTAGAGATATATGTTGAATAAAATTCAGTTTTGGATCTAGTAAAATTCCAAGATCTGTGAAAGTGCAAACATTTTCCAGCTCATAACCACCCAAAATATTTTTAACGTTGAAATGGCTCCTCCGAAAGAAACACATATACTTGCATTTTTTTAGATTCAATGTCATTAAATTCATTTCACACCAAGAGTACAAAGAGTTTAAATCTGCTTGAAGAAACTTATGATCATCAAAGATATTGTAGGTAAAAAATATTTTTACGTCATCAGCATACATAAGAATGAATGAGTTTTTGATAACTGCAGGTAAGTCATTGATTAATAGTGAAAATAATAGGGGTCCCAGATGACTTCCCTGGGGAACACCAGACGTAACGGGGATCGGTTTAGATATAGTACTTTTGAATAAAACATTTTGTTTCCTATTAGTAAGGTATGAACTAATCCAATTTAAACAGCCACGTGTGAATCCCATATAATGCAGTTTACTCAATAGAAGTTTGTGGTTAACTTTATCAAATGCTTTACTGAAATCTGTGTAGACTACGTCAGTTTGTTTTTTATTGACAAAACCACGATTTACCAAAGTTGTAAATTGTATGAGGTTGGTTATAGTTGAGCAGCCTTTACGAAAACCATGTTGACTAGAACATAATGTTGATGACACCTGGTGACACAAGCTACTTGTAATTAATTTTTTAAAGAGTTTCGGTATAATACTCAGTTTAGCGATTCCTCTGTAATTTTTAATGTCAGATTTGGTACCAGATTTAAACAACGGAATAATATAAGAATTCTTCCACATTTCAGGGAATTTTCCAACTTTAATTGAAAGGTTGTGCAATAATGTAAGAGGAAACACTAAGGCATCAGCACACTTAATTAGAACACAGCTAGGAACATTATCAGGTCCACTCTTGTACAAGAATTTCAGTTTTTTCAATCCATTAAGAACAGAAATTTCATCCAGAAATGGAATTAAAATAGATTGACTTCCAGGACAAAGATTTGATTGCAAACCAGTAGTAATAGTTTGATCAACAGAATAAGTAGATGAAAAGAAACCCGCAAACAAGTTACTAATTTCAGCCTCGTTATGTGATTCTTTTTCATTTAGTTTCATGGTGGACGAAAAGGAAACTGATTTTCTTTTTAAGTTCACGAAATTGTAGAAAGACCTTGGATTTTTCTTCAAGTTGTTTTTAATTTTTTGTAAGTAACATTTATAACATTTAAGATTTAACTTGTTATAGTCGGCACGGGCAACAGAGTATTTTGCAAAATCTGAGGATGATCCTGATTTTTTGTATATTTTATAATATTTGTTTTTGCTATTTTTAAGTTTGGAAAGAAACTTTGAATTCCATGGAGGTCCAGATACTTGAGAAGCGACTTGTTTAGGAACACATTGGGTCAAGATCCAATAAATCCTATCGTAGAATTTTATGGTTATGTGATCAATAACATCAGGATTGTTTTCTAAGTTCGAAGCTACGAGTAAATTGTGCCAGTCTGTATTGTGTAGAAGTTCGATTATTTTGTTATAATTTGCCCTTTTAAAACATAAACTCTTGACTTTTGAGTTGTACGCAGAACGAGATATATAAACAGATGGAAAACATGTAGATATTAAGATTGTGGGATGATAACAGTCCTCCGGTAAGGTTAAAGGAACAGTGCGAAGGACAGACGTGTCAACACAATCATTTACAAAAACCAAATCTAAAAGCTTATGGTTATCATTATATATGCCATTTATCTGATAAAGATTCATATCCAATAAGCAATCAATAAACTCGTTATATTTCAGACTAAAAGTAGAATTATATGGTGTAAAGCAACCATTATCAGCCGAAAAATCCCAAAAAATCGTTGGCATATTGAAGTCACCAACTGCGATGATGCTATCATTATGATGAGACATATGCACAACAGTTGAAATAGCACCCGAATGCTTTCTATAAATTATTTCAGGAGAATTTGGGGGAATATACGAACAGGTTATGAAAATTTTTTTATGATTTATTTTTACCAAAACACCCATAAACTCAATATCCAGTGAAGAAGTGAACGATAACTTTTCAGAAGAAAGCATGCTTGACACTGCAATTAATACACCTCCTCCTTTCATGTTATTGCCACGATCACGTCTATATATTAAGTAACTTGCACCCATTATTTCTGTGTCCAATCCATTATTATTAAGCCAAGTTTCAGTAAAAGCGATAACTTGAAAACCAAACGCATAACTTTGATTAAATAAAGATGATAACTTTGTATTAATGCCACGAACATTTTGTTATAAAAGAGTAAAATTTTCAGTATAACCATTTAGTTTTTTAAAGTAGATTTTACAGATGACGGCAATCGAACAGCATTCTTTTCTCTTGTTTTAAACATAAACTCACGAACGTATATACCATCAGGCCAAAATCCAGGAGAAATAATATTGTTAAATAACTCATCCGGTACTGTAATTTTAAAAGATGCAACTATTCTTGGTTCTGTGTAGGAAAATTTATACACTGATACACCTAAGTTGGTACCACAATTCAAATTTATGTACGATTGGAGTTCTTTGACAGTAGTATCTGACGCTAGTCGAGACACGAAAATTGTTTTATTTGGCGGTATAACTCTAAGTGTATTGAGACGATTCACAATAGAGTTAACGTTACTTGACGATGCTAAAGTTTGAGCATTACTCATCCGGCAAATTATTTATTACTGCAGCACTAACAGGAGTCTCTAGAGCTACTGCAGTGCTTAAAACGTTATTTGATGAAACATGATTTGCTGGAGAATTCATGTCACTGCTCGCAGAATTAGAACCAGAAGCTACAGGTAAATCACATGGAGAGGCACGGTTCGTGGATGTTTGCGTGGAATTATTTTCCATTGGCACAGAGATTAGATCTTTATTTTTATTAGCTTTCCTAGCAGATTTCCTAAGCTTAGGAGAAGGTTGGATGGGTGATTTTAAGTTTTCAAGTGGTTTATAATCATCAAAAAGTTTGCCATATGTAGAAATACGGTCCGAAAGCTTGCTTACTTCATTCTGTGTTTCGTTAAAGTAAGTTTTAGTACCTTGAAAAAATCTGTAGAAACTAACATCAATCTTTTTACATCTATTGCAGCACCAACGTATAGAATCATTTTTTGAGACAGCATCAGCTACAATCACTGAAAGTCCACTACATTTAAAGTGACACAAATCGTGGCACAGCCAACAGCATATCATATTTTCATAATCGGTATCAAGAGTACATCCATTATTTAGACAAGACATCATATGGGTTTTTTGTAAAATAGCAGTAGGGTAAAAGAGCAATTTAAAATGTTCGCTGGGTTTACCAAAATCAACTCACCAACAGATGGCGACACCGAAATAAATCAATTAACGAATGATAATAAATGTATCAAATATTCAGCATAGCCAGCTGATCGCACAGATGGAATAATTTGTGACTACCAGAAGAATTTAAGTAGAGATGTAAGTATGTATGTCCAAACATGCATGTATGATTGTCGATATTTAGGTATATGTGTGTGCGTATACTTAGCACCAATTCTGAAGTAATATTGAATCAGGCTTACAAATAACAATTTAATTCAGCACCCAATTACACAATTCCTTCAGCAACAATTCAAGCAGCAAAACACAGCACAGATAAAAAATTTTACAATGAAGTAATTAATAACTTTTGGAAAACTTTTCACGGAGCGACAGTAAACACGTCTTGACGTATATCCAGATCTAAGTTCATTGACGTGGTTATGTTGTAATTTAATATGAACAAAATTATTATGAATTGTGTTTTTGAATTGTGTCAAAAGGGTGGTCATAAATATGTGTACACTACACAATTTTCTAAGAAACAAGTTAAATTTTAAATTGCATGCATACTTCCACCCTGAATCAACCGAAGCCAATAAAAATGCATTCAAACTAAATGGTCAAAAAGTTTTTTGTGTTTATAATTTCTTAAACTTAATATCTTTGAGAAATGCGTGGTTGAAATGTAACCTTAAAACACCTGATGGAACTGTAAGCATGCAAATAATTAAAGAGCTATACGAAGTGGAAGCAACTGCAAAAACCAAAATGTGCCCAAAATTTATACGACAACATATATATCTTAACACATTTGAAAAAATGCGTGAGAAAATCGCAACCCAAATTTTTAGCAGAACTGTTGCAGCTGCTATTAAAAAATATGTGAAACTACACAATGTAAGAGCTGAAGTTGCCCTTTTAACAGCTCAGTTTGTGGAAAAAATTGATTTTCCATTGTCTTAATAGTGGTTCCCTTTATGGCGATAACTGCTACATATCTGCAGTTCAATTTAACAAGGAACCTTACATATTTATACAAAACTTTATGGAATATTTGGATGTAGTAGAATTCGTTGTCCAGAAGAAACGTCCCTACAAGAAATGGATGACTGAAACTAATACACGCAAAACATTTTCACTAACACACTTAAAAATATATTTTGCTAACAGCGTTACCATCTTTTGGCTTTTCGTACTAAATTTTTACGATTTGTTTTTAGTTTATCAAATATGTACTTTTCCAGTAGGTTTGTGTGTATACAAGTTTAAAAAGAAGTTGCAAAAAGATTTATATAATAAACCAATTAACAAAAATTAAATTTTGCTCTGATATTTATTGTTAATATAAAATAGATTTCTGGAATTTTAGGAGCATCACATATTCATATATAGGAATTTAAAAAAGAAGTTTCAGCGACAACGTTGGTTCTTACAGGCTAGAATCTTGTGTGCAAGAGTAAGATAACAAATGTGTACAACCTGAATTTTCTGACATTTAATATATGGTAATCACCGCAAGTTAATTTTAAAATTGAATTTGTATGAAAGTGTTCAACAATTTTGCTAAGCAAAGAAAATATTAAATACAAAAAAACCCAATATATATAAAAAAGTAAAATATATTAAATAAAATACCGTGTTTTTAATAAGGAAAGTTAAAGATAAGTATGAAAAAAAGGCAACTGCAGAACTGCCTTTCTATAGAAAAAAGGACATTTGAGTCCAACGTAAAAAAATATAAAAGAATAATTACAAGTGAAAGTGAAAATCGCAGTGAAAATTCGAAAAATTTGGATTGTGTGCCTGTGATAAGTGATAGTGTTAGTTCAGTAGAAGTGCCATCCACATATGCAGGTAGTTTTCTTAGGCATTATGTTGAGTGTAGTGAATTTTCAGCCAATGATAGTGACCATAGTGTGTCAGGAGTTCAAGAAGCCCCTATTGTAGCAACGGCAAGTGTTGATAAGTGTGAAGAACTAAAATCGTGGGCTGTTAGAAATAATATAACCCACACAGCCTTAGAAGATTTATTGCACATCTTAAAGCGTGTAGGGGTGGAAGATTTGCCGTTATCTGCAAAAACACTTTTAAATACAAGTAGGAAAGAAATTAATATTTCTACCATTCCCATAGGGGAATATTTATATTTAGGTATACAGAAGTTTTTTCTTTCGGGATCATTTGAATGCCTACATGCAAAAGAAGAAGTTTCAATAGATGTAGGCATTGATGGCTTGAAGATATTTAAAAGTTCCAATAGAGTTTTGTGGCCTATTCTAGGATCAATTGTAGGTTTCGACAACATTAGTCCCTTTATGATAGGATGTTTTTCAGGTGTTAAGAAGCCACAAAATTAGACAGTTTTTTAACAGACTTTTGCAGAGAAGTTGAATTCCTTCAAGCCAACGGCTTAAAAGTAGGCAATAGCGACAATAAATTCCGCTTTAATATTCGTCTATTTATTTGTGACTCCCCAGCCAGAGCTTTCGTTACAGGTGTAGTTTCCCATAATAGTAAGAACGGTTGCCCTAAGTGTTATCAGGAAGGAATATATAAGGAGAGAAGAGTATGTTTTTCGAAACAAGTTGGTCTTCCGAGAACGGATATATCATTTCGATCGAGAAGTCATCCTTCTGATCACATAGCTGAATTCAAAGAAAAAAAAAGCATATTAGAAGAAACTGGATTTGGGATGGTATCTCAGTTTCCTTTAGATTTGATGCATTTAGTTGATTTAGGAGTTACTAAGAAATTACTTAAAATTTTAATTAGTAAGTCAAATGTAGCAAATATGAATAAGAAAATAAATTATGTCACTAAGTATATCCCATCTGAATTTTGTCGCGTTCCTAGGAGTTTCGAAGAAGTTCATAATTGGAAGTCTACAGAGTTTAGGCAGTTTTTATTGTATACAGGAATATTTATTCTGAGGGATTGCGTTAGTAGTGATCAATACTATCACTTTTTATTGTTACATAGTGCTATAAGACTTCTATCTAGTGAAAGTTCTCATGCCAAAGAGGCAGATATTGCTCAAAACGTTTTAGAAGATTTTGTAAGTTTTTTCGGTACGTTATATAGTGATGAATTAGTAAGCTTTAATATTCATGGATTACTCCATTTATCAGGTAGCGTTAAAAAATTCGGTCCCTTAGATTCCTTTTCAGCATATAAATTTGAAAATTATATGCAATATATAAAAAAAATAGTAAAGAAACCGAACAAAATTTTACAGCAAATATTTCTTAGGTTAGAAGAAAGACAGGGAGTTAAGACAGATTTCAGCAGTATTTCGCAAATAAATCTGTTCAATATCAATCATAGGAAAAAAAGGATAGTGTCTGTTTTAGCAAAACATTAGGCCCGCTTAAAATAATTAGTATTCAAGTCTCGCAACCAAAAAAACTTTTATGTAAAGTTTTTAAAAAGACCGAGAATTATTTTGAACAACCCTTTGAGTCATTTAGTGAGCTTGACATAGTGGTTGCAAGTAGCTTAAGTGATGAAACTACAGTAGTCAATAGGCAGGATATAGATTTCAAATACTTTTGTATTCCTCAGGATAGTAATAAGTTTTTGCTTATACCCCTCTTACACCACCTTTTCCATGAATTTTCCCACTGATTTTCACACGTCAATTTAATTAATAAATAATAATAATAATAATAATAATAATAATAACAATTATAATAATTCATTAAATTCGTTTCGATATTAATAATATTTTTTATTTAGATGAACTATTCACAAAATATATTTGGGGAGGAATGCGAAGATTTGACCGGTAAGTAAAGCATTATAAATCCATTAACTATTAATATTAATTATTTTTACTCATTAGGTATGCTACCAAGAAAAAATTATAGGCTTCGTGAGATGGACAGTGGGTCATCACAAACAGTTCAAAGCAACAACAACGGTGAAAATAAAGGTAATTTGTAATTATACCTTTCTATATACATATACACATTCAATTCGAATTATAAATATATATTACATAAGATCAAAATGCTCACGTTACTTAAATAATACATTCTTTAAACTTTTAGATATTCTGGCTCTTCTGCAGCAAATTTTGGAGGGGCAGAGAGATATTGTCGAAAATGTAAACATAATTCGGCACAATCAGTCCGTACTGAGCCAGGGACAGGCTACCCTAACCGCCAATCAGCAGCAAATTGCCAATCGCCTAGAGACGATTGAGGCCACTGTAAGTATCTGACAGCTTTTTTTCTCTTGTTTTTTTTTTAATATTGTCATGCTTACTAGGTCGCATCAAAAGCGGAAATTATGGCTCAGTCGAAGCTAATGATGGAACGTAAAGTGGCCTCAAAAAGAGTCCAGGACTCTCTTTGCCGAGTAACTGGCGAAACCTCAAATAGTATGATCGACGAGGTTGCTAGTATGTTGCCCTTGCGGACCATCGTAGCTGTCAAAGAGGTAGAAGAGAGGCTGGACTCTCCTGATTTCGTTCAGGCAATGGTAAGAAAAATGAAATTAGTCATACAATTTTTTATAAAGAAAAATAAATATTTATTCTCCTTTTAGAACTCATATATGCTGAAATTAAAGGGCGTGTCTGAAGATACAGGCACGGTAATCCGGCCAGGATTTTCAGACGACCTGCTGCAGCAATATAACTGGGATGGGAGGTGGGAAAAACACTCTCTGGCAGGTTTGGGAATAATCAAATGCCTGAAGGGTACGTTTATACATATATCTTTCATATAAATTTCATATATTAATATTGAAAGATTTCAGATATTTTCCCCATGCAAAATGCCCTGCAATTTTAAAAAGATGTTAGGAAAGCAGTGCAAAGAGCCCATCACCGAGTGAAGCAGAAGAGATATCTTAAGAAAAAAAATTAGGATTAAGTTATGTTCGTTATATGAATTTTTGTTATTTAGTTTTTGTTAATTAATCTTTGTTATTTAATTTTTGTATATAATTTTTATTTGATTTTTGTTATTTAATTTGTTAATGAATGTTTGCTACTTAATTTTTGTTATATGATATTTGCTCTTTGATTTTTTACAATTTAGTTTTTTTCCCATATTTATATTCATATTCATTATTAACATTAATTTCATTTACGAAGTAATTTTTTATATAATAAATTCATAATTAAATTTAAATGAATCGTTTTTTATTGGTAACAATATATTTGTTAGCAGTGACAGCTTTCTACGTCAACAATGACTGGTTATCAGTGACACCATACCCGTAAAGGCTGACCGGTCATCAGTGACACCATACCCGTAAAGGGTGACCGATCACCAGTGAAACCATAAAAGTCATTAGAGAAAAATTTATATAGAACAAAAACATTAGAGTAAGTAGTTTGAATATATGTTTAACAGGCGATAATATACCACAAGTTAGAAAGGGATGCAAGATCACACGTACACAAAAGTTTTAGTCATTTTTTTCCGTTTGGCCTTAATAAAATTATAGAAACTTTGTTCTACGTGATAACCGAAATTTGGTCATCAGTGCCAGTCATTTTACCGGTAATAGGACCGGCACTGTTCTTGTAGGATTGTTTTATTTTTAAATGGTATGAAGCTTACTCTTAATTCAGTCCATTTAGAAGGGGGTGATTTATATTCCCATGATAAAATCTCTTAATCAAGACAAGTTAGAAAATACATTTTCGGTATTGCGGCAAAAGGGAGGCCGAGTTAAACATTATTTTGGCAAAAGTTATGGTCGCTAAAATTGTTCAATTAAGTTTTTCCAGTAACTGTGAATTTGTACAAGACAAGATTGCTAAAATTGATACTTGTGGTCCATATATGTATGTTTACCAAAAAGTAGTGATTATGATTAAATAAACATTCTTAAACAGGCTGTAATGAAAGGATTGATGTTGACGATGATGTATGTATATGCAGATTACTTCTTAGAAGATATATATGATACTTTTGAGAACATAAATCTTGAACTGGTTTCCATGAGATACTTTGTTGGGTATCTTGCTTTTAAAATTATAGTTGCAATGCGAAAAGTGCTGTAATGAACTTAGGAAAATTGATGTCTTTTTAACCGCCCCAAGCAAGCTTTTCATATTCTTTGAAAATTATTAGTCTCTGACAAATTTTGGAAATTTAGCCGCTCCATTAGACAAACTAATAGATGCAATTAAAAAACATATTTTAATATTTCACAATATCTTTGAAACTCGACTGGAACGAAAGGGAGTGAATTATTTATTATTGACTTGTGCAAGCGCTCAACCCCAGAATTTTTTAGTGATGATTGTTCTAACCATAAACAGCAATTATTTGACTTTCTATTATTGGTCCACTTTCGGTAGCACTAGTCTTAGCGGTGAAAAAAACAAGAGGTCCCCTTATTAAAATGTTCATCCAATTAATTTAAAAATAATGAATGTAGAAAGCAAAAAATATGGTATCGTGGTAATACAAACCGATAATAATGAAGAACAAGATAAGGTCAAAAATGCTATTCAAAATGAAATGAGTGAAGATTATATAGTGAAGGTGGCCAATCCCAAGGATATGATGTAACTGACATAACGTTTAAATATTCAAATGAGTTAACGGCAAAATAAAGAAAACTGAATATTTTGAATGCCGCCGATATTAAAGTAATGAAAATGTTTGAGCACAAATAATAGGAATAATAAAATTATATATACATATATTATATAATAAAGAAATAATAAAATTATTTATACAGTGAAACTAGCGACTGATAGACATATACAAAAATGATCGAAGCTCAAAAAGTAAATATAGGATGGGAAAAATTTAGGGTTTTTGATGGAACGGATGTGATCCGATGTTATAAATGCAAGGGTTATAATCGCTTGGCGAAAGAGTTCAAAAACGAAGAAATGTGTATAAAATGCCTAAGAAACCACCAAAGTAGGGAATGCAAGAATAACATGGTATCAAAATGTATAAATTGTAAGCGAATGAATGAAAAACTGAATATGGGGCTAGATGAAAATCATAACATAAACAGTGCCCTAGTAGTAGGATACTGTATGTGCCGGGACAATTAAAATTCTCAAATTTCAGCAATTAAATTTAAAATTTTTCAATTTTAATTGCCAAATTTATGTTAATTGGTTTTTTTTTAGTAATTTGATACTTCAATGATTATGTGTGTGTATTTTCCCACGGTTAAATAGGGGTGTTCACATAGTTGTTGTTTTTTTTATAATGTTGGGGTAGGCGTGGGTATTTGTGTCTGTCCATATGTGACCTTGAGAATACATGTCCGTCCGTATGTGAGCGTGGGAATTTGTGTCTGTCCATATGTGACCTTGAGAATACATGTCCGTCGGTATGTGAGCGTGGGAATTTGTGTCTGTCCATATGTGAGCGTAGGAATTCTGTCTGTCTATGTGTGCTATAGCCTAATAGAAAATAAGAAATTTTTAGGAATATTAGAACATTTTTTTAGGAATTACACTACTTCAAAAGTGTTGTAGTTATATATGGATGGCCTTAATGTTTGTGGTTCATTTCTTCTTGCTGGAGTGAGATTTCTTCTTTTATTTTTTGTTTGTTTTTAATTTTGGTGTGTGTTTACTTAAGATATTTTATCCAGCAATTTAGTTATTTCTTTTTTGTTTGCAATGCTTGAGTCTGGGGGAATAATTTGATTATTCTGATCTTGAAGACGTTGTGAAAAAAATTTTACTATTGCATAAATATTTAAACTGATATTTTGTTTATTTTATACATGACGATCATCGATGGATTTTATTTGGGGATCTGGATGGTGGTGCGATTTCTGTATTTTGTAGAATATGAATATTTATGCTATGTTTAAGTGTGTGTGTTTTTGTGTTCCGAGTGGCGATTGGAATGTCTGCCTGTCAGACAGGTTGTGTGTGTGTGTGTGTGACGATTGGTGAGTCTGTATGACAGTCCGCTTTCTTGCTTTCCTGGATTTTGCGCAAGTGGGTCATTATGAAATGTGATAAGATGTACATATTCATGCGTACATAAATATCTACAAATTTATTTCATTTACGCTTATACATACAAACAAATAATAAGCCAAAATATTCCCTTGACCATTTGAATGAATGAACCATTGTTTAAACATATGCATTTTAATTTTTATTAATATGTAATATTTATCAAATTATGTATATATTTTTATTTATATCTCAATTTAAATTTTCCTCTACTACATCCGCTGCCTCTAACAAAAATTGATCGTCTCCATGCATCGCAAGAAAAATTGGTATATCTATTTTTGGGAGTATTTCAACACTCAATATTTTTATTTGAGGTTTGATTGCTACCTCTCTTCGATGGTCTGTTGTGGTTGGCTGCGAAGACACCGCTAAAAAGTGATCCTCATCGCCTGTTATCATATC
Organism: Linnaemya vulpina; assembly: GCA_963675445.1. Lineage (NCBI taxonomy): Eukaryota > Metazoa > Arthropoda > Insecta > Diptera > Tachinidae > Linnaemya > Linnaemya vulpina. Next base: position 17,132,337 of record OY776281.1, read on the forward strand.
ATCATATTCTGTATTCGAAGGATTTGATATCTTAGGTGCAGATGTTGGCTGCGATGACAGCTCTAACAAAAGTTCCTCATCTCTTTCAAGATGTTTCTCGAACTCTTCCTGTCTGGCTTTTCTTAGATATTCCTTCAAATGGTGACGCTGAAGTCTGCGATACAATGGTGTGTACCAGAAGGGCTTCATTTTACAAATAAAAGCTGAACTTAAAATTTTAATAATTCTGCTTTTGAAAATTTGTTTAGCTACAAAACTTTTGTAGTTTGTCATTTATATAAATATTGTCCACTTAACAGTTTCATTCCCGTAAACATTTTGTATCGTAGAGGCATGCATAAGCATGTCCCTATACTGTATATATATCACTTATCAAAATGTTTGTTTACATAACTATGGTCTACGTAGCAGTTTCATTCCCGTAAACATTTTGTATCGTAGAGGCATGCATAAGCATGTCCCTGTACTCTGTATATATCACATTCCGTTCAAAACTTTGTAACGTATCTGCATGCACGAGCATGTCTCTGTACTCTGTAGATATCACTTATCAAAATTTTTGTTTACATAAATATTGTCTACGTAGCAGTTTCTTTTGCCACAAAATTTTGGAACGTCTCTACATGCATAAGCATGTCTACGTATGTTTGTTTACATAAATATTGTCTACGTAGCAGTTTCATTTCCTTAAACATTTTGTATTGTAGAGGCACGCATAAGTTCCATCTCATATACCCGCTGTACTTCTAAAACTACTTTATTCAAATTTTGCAACCAACGATTTTTGTAGCTACAAGTTACTAACTACACAAATACTGAAAACTACTTTGTTGTAATGTAGCGTACTAGACCATACTAAACATTTTCGCGAATTAATATAAATCAACTTTGTTAGGACTAAAGTCAGTACATTTTTGTATCTAAAACCAGTAAGTCGTGAATGCTTCAAAACTCCTTGTGTTTTAAAAAATATAAATTTTTTAATGTTACACACTTAAATCAGTATATAAGTGCATTTCAATAAATATATATAAAAAATATAAAAAATATGAGTTCTTCAGTTTTTCGTTGTAATATCTGCAATAAGCAATACAGATACCAAAAGTGCTATTTAGAACATTGCAAAAGTCATGTTCAACCCCTAGGTGTGCAGCAGTCCGTACAACCCCAAAATGTGCAGCAGTCCGTAGAACCCCAAGATGTATATCATTCCATACAACCCCATAACCCAATGGTCCACAACAATTTGCTATATCAGTATCCCGTGCAGTATCAGTATCCAGTGCAGTATCAGTATCCCGTGCAGTATCAGTATCCAGTGCAGTATCAGTATCCAGTGCAGGTTCCAGCGTATCTTTTGTATCCGTATCCAGTGTCAACCAACCAATTCACAGCACCTATGGAAATTCCATATCCCATTGAATATAGCGTACCTATACAGTTGCAGCAAAATAATATGCCTAATTATTACCCAAGCTATTTGCCCGTAGAGAATCCCCCTCAAGACATGGATATAAGTCAAGTTATTCCACATGATCAGGCAAATACACAAAATGATGAAGTAGAAATGGATATCTCAAATTCTGCGGATGATTTACTCTCTCAAGCTCCAAATGAATGCAAATATTATATAATAAATAGTGCTTTTAAAAATAATATTACAACATTTGGAGTTCCAATACGTAAAGACTATCTGTTAAATTTGTTGGTGATGATATGGAATTGTGTACTATTTCACATAGAGCGAAAATGGATCTTTTGTGCTTTGCAGATGATGTTGAGGAAATGATAACAAAACAACTGCAAGAAATCCACAACAAAATGTCTGAGTTTCAAGAGCGGGATTCTGGCTGGACTCTAATTAGAATTGTTCGTTTCGAAGTTGCAGTAAATAAGTCAGCTTTGGTGAGAGGATCAAGTTGGATTAGTACGCCAGAGAAACTAAAAAGTAAAATGGCATGTATAAATGTTGAAAACAATGACATTTATTGTTTTAAATGGTCCATTATATCTGCACTGGATACATCTGATATTAAACACAGACAACGGTGCAGCTCATACAATATTGCAGACATTAGCGCTGATATTATTCATTTGCAAAACGGGATTGAAATTGATTTTAAAAATTTAAAGTTCCCGTTAGCATTAAAAAGTATTAAGACATTTGAAGAACGCAATCCTGATATAGCAATGAAATTGTTGGACCGTATCACAACACCAAGAAGGAAAAACATAAACATATAAATTTATTAGTTTTAGAAAATGCTGAAGGATACCATCACTATATTTTTATTAAACAAATATCAAAGTAAGTCAAGAAATATACATATACACCAATGCACATATAAATATATTGATTGCAAATTTATATCTATTTTCCTTCCACAGACTTTTAAAACACCAGACCACGAAACACTGCAAAAAACTGATGTTTTGCAACAGCTGTCTGCAATATAGCCACAATGGTAGGGCTATGGATACGGTGACCATCCGTTCTGTATTATACAGAACAGTTCTGTACTTCAGAGCCGTGTTCTGTATAAATTATTGATCTGCGAAAAATGCTAAAATGTTCTGTATTTCATTTACTGTTCTGTATTTGTTCTGTATTTTCATGCCTGAAAGTGATATTCAAAATATTAAAAATTTTTCAACTATCAAAGCGAATTGAGGCGTGACTATGAATTTTGATTTGCACTTTCACGTGTAAATGCTATTTTAATAAATATGTATGTGTATCAAGGCGAATAATAAATTTGCCATGATGTGTATTGTATACTTGCCGCCGCCAACAATACATAGTAGGCCTGGCGTTTAGATATGAAGTGTCATTACAAAAAGAACATTCATCGAGTAATTTTTCAGAAAAAAGTAATCATGTCCCGCAGACGAAAGTGCGTTTTTAATGATGAACTACAACAGCAATATAGTTTTATTAAAAAAACTGATATTGATAGCAAGGTACGATGTTCTAAGTGCATGACAACTTTCAGCATTGCTAATGGAGGCAAACTTGATATCCAACAGCACTTACGAACAAATAAACACAAGGATTCCGACATCGCTGCCGCTTCTAGCAAAACTCTATCCTGATATTTTGGGTCTAAGGATTTTAACGACAGCAAAAGGAAAATTTGCATATCAGAAGGAACATGGGCATATCACGCTGTTAATCATAACCACTCATTTCGCTCCAACGATTGTACTTCAAAACTTATAAGAAGCTGTTTTCATGAGAGATATTCTTCTGGACGTACCAAGTGTGAATCGATAGTTTGTAAAGTCCTAGCTCCGAATTCCATTAAAGAAATTGAGAATGATTTGCATATTGTTAATTTGATAACAATTTTTTGTGATTGTTCAAATCATGGTAACATAAAAATATGTCCAATACTTATTCGTTATTTTGTACCATTGCATGGTATTCAAGTCAAAATATTGGAAGTTGATAATTTGCCCGGAGAATCCTCCGATATTTTAACAAAATATATTTGTGATCTGCTTATTAAATTTAATGTAAACAAAAAATTACTTGCTTTATGTGCAGATAACACAAACTGTAACTTTGGTGGAGCAGCCAGGCGAGGCAAAAACAATGTTTTCGAAAAACTTCATTCGTCTACGGAAAATGTTCTTATCGGTGTGAACTGTGCTGCACATATTTTAAATAACTGCATTCAAACATCAACAGAATGTCTCCCCATAGATATTGAAACGATTATTGTAAAAATTTTTTCCTACTTTTATATTTATACAGTACGTGTTGAAGAGCTTAAAGTAATTTGTGACACAATAGAAGTAGAATATAAAAAAACTACTTGGATTTAGCAAGACAAGATGGCTAACTCTTAAACCATCCATTGAAAGAATATTAAAGCTTTTTAAGCCTTTAAAGGAATACTTTTTATCCCAGCCAAAGTGTCCAACTATATTAAAAAGTTTTTTTGAAGATCCTGTTTCAGAAGCATGGCTTTTCTTCGTTCATTGTCAAGCTACTTTGTTTCATGACTACATAACGCAGATAGAGTCCCAAAAAATATGTATGACTGAGGTTTCGCTCATTATTAATGAGCTGAAGTTTAAAATTTCACAACGCAAAGAGGAAAAATTTTTCAATATTGCAGTTAAAAAAATCATAATTGAGCTAAGTCAGAAAAAAGTTCTCGATATTAATGAGTTTAAAAGTACCGCAAGCCAATTTTATGCAAATTGCATTGAGTACTTAAATCAATGGGACACTGCTTATCAAGAAGTTGAAATACTGAAATGGGTTCTTTTACGTGAAACTCCTGCATGGGAGGATGTTGAATCCAGTTTTGTTTTTATTATGGATAAGAGAAACGAATTAAACATAAATAATACCGAATTATTTGATGAGCTGGCTCTTGTTAAAAGATATACCACTTCAGAAAAATTAAAGCAATGGAATGAAAACAAGAAATCTGCTGAAGAGCGCTGGGTAGAAGTTTTTAAACATTTCAAAGAAGGAGGTATAAGTTTCCAAAATATTTTGAAAGTTGTCGAATTCAGTTTATGTTTACCTGGTTCTAATGCTCCAACAGAAAGAGTGTTTTCTATTTTAAATAACATATGGACTAGTGAAAAAGCTCAATTGAAGGTAAATACCCTCAAATCCATTTTAATTACTAAATATAATTATGATTTAAATTGTTTAGAGTTTAAAGAATATTTAAAAAGTAATGAAGGCTTACTAAAACAAATCTATTCAGCAGAAAAATACCAAATTTAATTGCTTTGTACATATACATATTAACGCCTAAAATTTCTCTATTAACCCATTTTACTTAAGAATCAAAACATTTTTGTCATTGATGATATGTACTGAGTACAAATTAATCTTAATTTTATAGTTCTTACAAATATACTTATATATGCAATGATCTCGGAAACAGTCAAGCTCTATTTTCGTTTTTACATCAGCGTGTGATTATGTTTTTTTTTAAGTTTTGATTTGTATTTGTTAAACAAATATCTATAATAAATTGGTCTTGAATGTGCATTTAAGGTTGTTTGTACTTTTTAATTGTTATTATGAAATCTTATCCCTGTTCTGTATTTTGGTTTCAAAAATATGGTCACCGTAGCTATGGAGCAACACAAATTGGAATGTGGACAAATTGTGTCTGAGCTTCCATCAGAGGACAAGTCAACATTATGCTTCAAGGACCATCAACGACAGATGGATGTACCATTTGTTGTATATGCAGATTTTGAATGCGTATTGCAGGATACTAGTATTAGAGTAAGTGACAAAAGTAGGTATAGCAAAAAGCACATTCCTTGTGCTTTTAGTTATTATATTAAATGTAAACATAATGATAAGTTAGATAAGTTTAAAATATATACGGGGGAAGATGCAGGCGAAAAGTTTGTAGATTGTATAATTAGCGATTGCGAAAATATTTACAATGATTATTTGAAAAACAAGAACCGAATGGATGATTTATCTCCTTTTGAAAATTTTAATTTTCGAAATGCGATAAATTGTCACATTTGTCATAAATATCTAGGCAATGATAGAGTGAGAGATCACTGCCGCATAAGTGGTAAATTTAGAGGAGCTGCTCATAATATATGCAATTTAAAATTTCAAATTCCAAAATTTATACCAATCTATTTCCACAATTATTCATCTTATGACTCACATCTTTTTGTTAAAGAGTTGGGTAAAAAATCTGACAATATAAAAGTCCTTCCGCTCAATAAAGAATTATACATATCACTATCTAGATTTTCAAAAATGATCGACAACTACAACCTTGAACTTAGATTTTTGGACACAATTCGTTTATGCCTGAAAGCTTAGAATCTTTAGCTAATAATCTTTCACAGCAAGACTTTCACATCATTAAAACACAATTTAAAACAAAAAAAAGAGTTTGATCTTGTGAGAAGGAAAGGCGTTTTTCCTTAATAAAAAATGAAGTTAGGTCAGCTTCCAGCAAGGGAAGATTTCTTCAATCACCTCAATAATAAGGAGTGTTCGACTGAAGACTATGAGCATGCGAAAGAAGTTTGGAACGCTTTCAGCTGCAAAACCTTGCAAGATTATATGGAAGTTTATTTAAAAACGGACGTACTCTTACTTGCAGATATATTTGAAAATCTTAGAAAGGTTTGTAAGAGTATCTATCACCTAGATCCATGTCAATATTACACTGCACCAGGACTATCTTGGGATAATATGCTAAATTATACAAATATAGAACTGGAGCTTTTGACGGACATAGATATGTACAGTTTCTTCAAGAAAGGAATACGTGGTGGGCTTGTACAATGCAGTAAACGATATTCAAAGGCTAACAACAAATATTTACCTGTTTCGATAGAGAGAAGCCCTCAGAATTGATTGTGTATTTAGACGCAAATAACCTCTACGGTTGGGCTATGTCTGAGTATCTACCTTATGGCGGATTCAGATGGCTATCAGCTGAAGAGCTAAATCTGGATCCTAAAACCATAGATGATAGTTCAAGTGATGGATATGTCTATGAAGTTACTTTAGACTATCCTTCTCATTTGCATGACTCTCACAATGACCTTCCTTTCTGCCCGGAAAACAAAAAAAATTCAGCAAACAAAGCACACTAAATTAATTGCAGATTTTTCCACAAAACAAACATACGTCATACACTATAGAGTTCTCAAACAATATTTGAAGTATGGTCTAGTTCTAAAAAAAGTGCATCGGATTCTCACTTATAAACAATCAACCTGGTTGAAAAGTTATATAGATTTAAATACCAAACATAGAGCAACTGCAAAAAACGCATTTGAGAAAAATTTCTTCAAATTACTAAATAATGCAGTATATGGTAAAACTATGGAGAATGTGGAAAAGAGAAAAGATGTACGAATAGTTACGAACTGGAATAGGACAAACTGTAATCATTTAGGAGCTCAAGATTGGATATCTAAACCTAATTTTCATAGTTTGTCAATATTTTCTGAGAATATGGTAGCGATTGAAATGAATAGAGTGAAAACCTATTACAATAAACCTATATATTTACGATTTTGTGTATTAGAACTTTCCAAATGGAAAATGTATGATTTCCATTATGGGTACATGCAACCCAAATTCAAGTCGAACTTACCACTGAATTATATGGATACTGACTTTCATTTACACAGTAAAAACAGAAGAATTTTACGCTGACATAAAAACTGACGTCGTCTATAAGTTTGATACGTCTGATTACCCAAAAAACAATATATATATGGTTTCCCTCTAGTAAACAAAAAGGTGTTGGGTATGATGAAGTATGAGAATTGTGGAAAAATAATGAAGGAGTTTGTAGGATTGAGATCAAAGATGTATTCCTTTAGTGTGCAGTATGAAAATGATATTAAAAAATCGAAAGGGGTGAAGAAATGCATTCTTGATAAGTACGACACAACTTCTTATAGAAACTGTTTATTTAATAAGTCTACTGTATATGATGACATGTTAATATTTAAATCACAAGTTCATCAAATTTATACAAATGAAATAAATAAAGTAGTGTTAAATTATGCAGACGATAAAAGAAAAATAAGAAGTGATAAGATGAGTACATATGCATGGTATCATTTTCGAATCGAGGAAACTAATCCCGATTATGAACTTGACATGCTACTGTGGGAAATTTCTAGACTAGAAGAGGAAGAAGCAATGCAATAATTGTATCCCTATTCTTAAGTAATAATTTTTATATATATTTAAGTAGTGAAATCTATTAATAAGTAAAAAAATTGTTGTATTGTTAAGAGAAATAAACAAAAATTATACAAATATATATATAACATGAAAAACATTCAGAATTTGTTTTATTTTGCTTTGTGATTTATTATTTAGTTTCATCGAAATATTACATAATATGAATTAATTAAATGATTTATCATCATTTTTCTTAAGTAAAATACGAAGCACCGACAGGTATCTGGCCCTTCCTCACAATCTGGATGGCTCCACGGACAAGACTTAAATTGACCATCGTCCTTGTCCTCATCTTCCATTATTTCATTCAACATATCGAGGAACATTTTCACCATTTCCATATGTTCGTATAGTTGACATCCCTCAAAATCAACTAAGAATTGTGCGAGCTTGTTTCTAATGTCACACATGATTTTTATGGAATATTTTATACTATTACCAAAATTTACTTCCGATCTTTTTGAATGTTAGTTCTCTACTAATAATTGTTTTCAACGAAGAAGTTGTAAGAGAAATTTTATATAATTTATAAAACTAAATCTGCGTTCCACTCCAAAAACAAATTCAAATTTTAGAGTAACGGACTCAAAAATGTATATAAGTATCTCTCTATCTTCTTCTAACACCAGATTTTATTATTCGTCTTTTGCTCCCTCTCTCTCTCCCACACACACACACACATACACAAATCTAATATCATTGCTTAATAATTTTCAGTTAGACTTCTTAAAGTCTAGAAAGCTTATATGAGATTAATTCGAAATTTAAGTTCAAGCTTATAAGTTGTGAAACATTTATAGCGCAATGAGTTTAATAAGCAAATTCAATTCCTGTAATACAAAATCCTTAATCCATATAAAGAATTTAGATGAATCATCCAAATACACCATCGTACGTGCAAAGCGAGTAACAACAAAGTATGGGGAAACAGTTCAACTTGAACTGGAAAACCATATAATATTTCTCCCCAACCGATATAATATTTTAACAGATGTCGAATTAGATGATCTTTCAAGTGATAACTATCGACTACAAAGAAAAGGAGAGCGAAACCTTATCCTGGATAGTGAGATGAATGAGTTTTTGATACCAAACTCCCAGTACCCCGTTTGGCAGTAAAAAAAATGTTATGTGCATATATTTTGTAATTAACAAGAAAAAAATAATAATAAAAAATAAAATGTTTTTAAATATATATGATTGTGTTTTATTTAATATCTTTGGTTATCTCATAAAGAAATTTCAAACATAAGTGGCCACAATTATATGCATTAAAGTTTTGATATTGATTGTAGTTGTATTCAATATTTCTACCTAAATATTTGGTTAATTCTAGAGGAGGTTGTAAATTTCCAAAGCTGTCGAAATATTGTTTTTCATTCTTGTTTTTATAGTATGCTACCCAATGAGTACCTGGGCCTGTTGATAAATCCAAATTGATTACTCCACACTCTAGAGTCTTTGGTCGTTTTGGTAGCGAATCCAACATAAAAACTCCTCTGAAAGGTGGAATATATTTTGAAAATTTTCTCAGATCAAATTCTGATAATGGTCTGTTGGGTAGCATGTCAAAAAGTTTTTTGATTGATCTTTACAAACAAGTCCATAACCGTTTTTATATGGTTTAAAGTATAGTCCATCTACCACCGCAATTGACTCCATTGCTTTGTTGTGTCTAGTGGCTTCCTCAAGTTGTTTTTTTGCATTCTTTGTTTCATTTACAGCTTTAGCTATAGCGGCACCTCCAGTTGCTAGACTACCAAGTGCACCTAGAGCAGTTAGAATCGGTATTATGGGAAAAAAACCACCAATTTTTGGAACATTTATAATGCGTGGTATTACAACACGAGCTTTTTTCCCCTTAAGAGATTTACTGATAGCTTTACGAGCAATCCTACTGGCTGAATTAATATCTTGTGGTTTTTCCTTCTTCAATATCTTTGTTGCTGATTTAATTGTTTTATGAAACAGTTTTTTGTCATTTATACGAATTCGTGGTGATGGTCTTTTCACTGTATTCCTTTTCTTTGCTTCAACACCCATACCAAGTTTAGTTTTTGCTTTCATTGCGTTGGTGACTATATATGCAAATGTTTTTTCTGCAAGATCACTTTTGAAAGAACTCTTTCCCAAGCTTTATTTTCAAGAATTTTGTCAGCTTGATGTCTGCTGTTTAAGTCTTTATTTTTCGAATAAGCAATATCGTGATTTTTGCAAGCAGCATCCAATAAGTTAATTCCTTTATCTCCTCTATCTAAACGCTTTTGTAATCTTGTGCCAGGTCCACAGTACTGATATCCAGGAAGATGTAATTCAAAAGGCAGAGAATTTATTGCTTTATTTAGTAAACCTTCTTCAACGATAGTGTGCTTGAGACTAAAACTTTTGTTATAAAGTACAACCATATTACTTTAATCTACAATAAAAGATATAGTTTGCAAATTTCACAAGTAGTTATTAAAATGCGCTTCGTAAAACAACATAAAAATTAATTAGTTCGTAATGCTGATATTTGTTCAAATGACAGTAAAAAAAATGACATAGTTCCTTGTTACCAAATTCTATTCGAGCATTAATAGTTGGTCCTTCAAATTGTGGAAAAACTAACATAATGATTAGTTTACTGGAAAGTTCTAATGGTCTCAAGTTTGAAAATATTTACTTGTACTCAAAATCTTTATATCAACCTAAATATGAATACCTAAAGAAGTTAATTTCACCAATTAAAGGAATGGGATACTACACATTCGCAGATAACGATAACGTTGTTCCTCCTAGTGAAGCCAAAAGCAATTCAATTATGATTTTTGATGATGTTGCATGTGAAAAGCAAAACAATATACGTGCATATTTTTGTATGGGTCGTCATAAGAACGTAGATTAATTTTACTTGTGTCAAACTTACACTCAGATTCCAAAACATTTGATAAGAGATAATGCTAATGTAATTATTATGTTTAAACAAGATTCGACAAATATGAAACACGTATATGATGATCACGTTGCCAGCGATATGAACTTTGAAATGTTTCAACAAATTTGTAGAGAATGTTGGAAGGAAAAATACGTATGTCCCTGTACTCTGTATATATCACTTATCAGATGGGTATAATGAAGTATGAGAATTGTGGAAAAATAATGAAGGAGTTTGTAGGATTGAGATCAAATATGTATTCCTTTAGTGTGCAGTATGAAAATGATATTAAAAAATCGAAAGGGGTAAAGAAATGTATTCTTGATAAGTACGACAGATAGATACGACTTCTTATAGAAACTGTTTATTTAATAAGTTTACTGTATATGATGACATGTTAATATTAAATCAAAAGTTCATAAAATTTATACAAATGAAATAAATAAAATAGTGTTAAATTATGCAGACGATAAAAGAAAAATAAGAAGTGATAAGATGAGTACATATGCATGGTATCATTTTCGAATCGAGGAAACTAATCCCGATTATGAACTTGACATGCTACTGTGGGAAATTTCAAGACTAGAAGAGGAAAAAGCAATGCAATAATTGTATCCCTATTTTGAAGTAATAATTTTTATATATATTTAAGTAGTGAAATCTATTAATAAGTAAAAAAAAATTGTTGTATTGTTAAGAGAAATAAACAAAAATTGTACAAATATATATAAAATGAAAAACATTCAGAATTTGTTTTATTTTGTTTTGTGATTTATTATTTAGTTTCATCGAAATATTACATAATATGAATTAATTAAATGATTTATCATCATTTTTCTTAAGTAAAATACGGAGCACCGACAGGTATCTGGCCCTTCCTCACAATCTGGATGGCTCCATGGACAAGACTTAAATTGACCATCGTCCTTGTCCTCATCTTCCATTATACCAATATCATCATTATCATTCAACATATCGAGGAACATTTTCACCATTTCCATGTGTTGGTATAGTTGACATACCTCAAAATCAACTAAGAATTGTGCGAGCTTGTTTCTAATGTCACACATGATTTTTATGGAATATTTTATACTATTACCAAAATTTACCTCCGATCTTTTATGTTAGTTCTCTACTAATAATTGTTTTCAACGAACAAGTTGTAAGAGAAATTTTATATAATTTATAAAACTAAATCTGCGTTCCACTCCAAAAACAAATTCAAATTTTAGAGTAAAGGACTCAAAAATGTATATAAGTATCTCTCTATCTTCTTCTAACACCAGATTTTATTATTCGTCTTTTGCTCCCTCTCTCTCCCACACACACACACACACACACACACACACACACACACATACACAAATCTAATATCATTGCTTAATAATTTTCAGTTAGACTTCTTAAAGTCTAGAAAGCTTATATCGAGATTAATTCGAAATTTAAGTTCAAACTTATAAGTTGTGAAACATTTATAGCGCAATGAGTTTAATAAGCAAATTCAATTCCTGTAATACAAAATCCTTAATCCATATAAAGGATTTAGATGAATCATCCAAATACACCATCGTACGTGCAAAGCGAGTAACAACAAAGTAAGGAGAAACAGTTCAACTTGAACTGGAAAACCATATAATGTTTCTCCCCAACCCATATAATATTTTAACAGATGTCGAATTAGATGATCTTTCAAGTGATAAATATCGACTACAAAAAAAGGAGAGCGAAACCTTATCCTGGATAGTGAGATGAATGAGTTTTTGATACCAAACTCCCAGTACCCCGTTTGGCAGTAAAAAAAAATGTTATGTGCACATATTTTGTAATTGACAAGAAAAAAAATAATAATAATAAAAAATAAAATGTTTTTAAATATATATGATTGTGTTTTATTTAATATCTTTGGTTATCTCATAAAGAAATTTCAAACATAAGTGGCCACAATTATATGTATTAAAGTTTTGATATTGTTGTATTCTATCAAGTTTTTGATAGTTGTATTCAATATTTCTACCTAAATATGTGTGACTAAATAGTGACTTCCTCAAGTTGTTTTTTTTGCATTCTTTGTTGCATTTACAGCTTTAGCTATAGCGGCACCTCCAGTTGCTAGACTACCAAGTGCACCTAGAGCAGTTAGAATCGGTATTATGAGCAAAAAACCACCAATTTTTGGGACATTTATAATGCGTGGTATTACAACACGAGCTTTTTCCCCTTAAGAGATTTACTGATAGCTTTACGAGCAATCTTAATGGCTGAATTAATATCTTGTGGTTTTTCCTTCTTCAATATCTTTGTTCCTGAATTAATTGTTTTGTGAAACAGTTTTTTGTCATTTATACGAATTCGTGGTGATGGTCTTTTCACTGTATTCCTTTTCTTTGCTTCAACACCCATACCAAGTTTAGTTTTTGCTTTCATTGCGTTAGTGACTATATATGCAAATGTTTTTTCTGCAAGATCACTTTTGAAAGAACTCTTTCCCAAGCTTTATTTTCAAGAATTTCGTCAGCTTGATGTCTGCTGTTTAAGTCTTTATTTTTCGAATAAACAATATCGTGATTTTTGCAAGCAGCATCCAATAAGTTAATTCCTTTATCTCCTCTATCTAAACGCTTTTGTAATCTTGTGCCAGGTCCACTGTACTGATATCCAGGAAGATGTAATTCAAAAGGCAGAGAATTTATTGCTTTATTTAGTAAACCTTCTCCAACGATAGTGTGCTTGAGACTAAAACTTTTGTTATAAAGTACAACCATATTACTTTAATCTACAATAAAAGATATTGTTTGCAAATTTCACAAGTAGTTATTAAAATGCGCTTCGTAAAACAACATAAAAATATATTAGTTCGTAATGCTGATATTTCTTCAAATGACAGTCAAAAAATAAGACATAGTTCCTTGTTACCAAATTCTATTCGAGCATTAATAGTTGGTCCTTCAAATTGTGGAAAAACTAACATAATGATTAGTTTACTGGAAAGTCCTAATGGCCTCAAGTTTGAAAATATTTACTTGTACTCAAAATCTTTATATCAACCTAAATATGAATACCTAAAGAAGTTAATTTCACCAATTAAAGGAATGGGATACTACACATTCGCAGATAACGATTACGTTGTTCCTCCTAGTGAAGCTAAAAGCAATTCAATTATGATTTTTGATGATGTTGCATGTGAAAAGCAAAACAATATACGTGCATATTTTTGTATGGGTCGTCATAAGAACGTAGATTCATTTTACTTGTATCAAACTTACACGCGGATTCCAAAACATTTGATAAGAGATAATGCTAATGTAATTATTATATTTAAACAAGATTCGACAAATATGAAACACGTATATGATGATCACGTTGCCAGCGATATGAACTTTGAAATGTTTCAACAAATTTGTAGAGAATATTGGAAGGAAAAATACGGATTTTTGATGATAAGTAAAGATAATGAACTAAACAACGGTCGTTATAGAAAGTCATTTGATTACTTCATCATAATATAATTTGCTGTTCATCTAATGCACCCTTCAGTATTTAATCTGACTTCAAACTTTATACATGTGATTATTGTAACTGATCAGATAAGCTGATCTGAAACCTGTTAAACTGACCTGATAAGCTGATCTAATACCTGATAAACTGATCTGATACCTGTTAAACTGACCTGATAAGCTGATCTGATACCTGATAAGCTAATCTGGTACCTGATAAGCTGATCTGATACCTGGTGAGCTGATCTGATACCTGATCTGTTAACCTGATCTAATAAACTGATCTGCTTCCTATTGAACTGACCTGATAACTAAAATGAATGAACAAATTCTTAAAGACTTGGTGACTACAAGAAATATCTTGAAGAAAAAGCTTCGAAGTATAAAAACTGGTGAAATAAATACACATGAACAATTAAGAGATACATTCAAGCCTATCACAGAACCTTTAAAAGAATTTATCAATAGCTCTAAATACGTTGGTAGACCGGTTAAAAAAGAACCGAGTGATAAGGAAACTGGAATTGATGACAATGAAAGTTTTCATCCTCAGAATTCAACAATAAAATTGAAAACGAGTACGCCCAAGAAACTAATTGAAGAATCAATGTTTAAACAATCGAATAGTAAAAGTAGCACTAATTATGATGAAGATGACTTTTACTCACAAAATTCGAATAATGAAGAAAGTTATCCTGACTTATTACTATTACAATCGAGAAACGAACTAGATACTAACTATAGTCCACATAAAGACAATAATAATCAATGGAGATTTGGTAATAGCACCATCGAGTTAAATCAAGATAGGATACAGGTTGGTGGACAAATATGGGCTCTCACGCCAGGACTGTTTTCTTTAATGTTTCATTAAACACCAAAAGACTATGACAAATTCGAGCATGAAATCTATAAAAAAAATATTACTTACTACCAATGCTCACAGGGAGACTATAAGTCTGATGGTCAAATCAAAGGGAGCAAAGCCCATAAGTACAAACATATTATTGGAAAACTTTTCAAAGGAGAAAATCATACAAGCTCATCAGATGTAACAAAAAATAATTATTTAGGAAGGGCTATGATGCAGTTTAACCCTCATAATCCAAACTATATATACTGGGATGATCCAAACGAGTTGGTAGATCGACTTAGACTACTGCTTGCATCACAGTCTGCAGGCCATACTAATCACAACAACGAAATTGTCTCAATTATTGAAGAACTACGTGAAGCTAATATAATTGTATTAACTATACACATACATAGATTTTTTTATAAAACATGTCCGTTGATAAATTTAGGCATTATATTAACGATAGAAGTGAAGTAATTTCAACCAAAAATGCACTTAAGTTGTTGGGCTTCTTTATGGATACGAACAAAAACATTGATGTCCAATACAAGAGAATCAAAAATGTTGCAAACGCTCTGGAGGACAACGATGTTATCAGTAAATTGTTTCTGCAAACTGAACTCAAAAAACAGCAACAAGAAGTAGCTTTCCAGTTAGAAAATCTTAATGCTCATTTGCAGAATATCAATAAGAAAATGGATGATAATAAATCACTTTTTGATATGGAAATTGAAGAGTTACGAGAAAAAATTTATAGAATAGAAAATTACATGTTTGTATCAGTAGCTGAAAGTGCACCAAGTAGATCACAACACACTTAAAACAGCGACTGGAAAAATAAAATTTCCAAGAAATATTGTAAATCAATTGCATAAGCAGGCTCGAAAACGTTTTGTACGTCGTAGAGTTGTGATGAAAGGAATAGATGATCTTTGGCAAGCTGATTTAGTTGGAATGGGAAATTATTCCTTAGACAATAGAAATTATCGATTTTTGCTAGCTGTAATTGATACATTCTCAAAATTTGCTTGGGCAGTACCTTTGAGAAGAAAGAATGCATTTGAAACAACCCAGGCAATGGAGAATATTTTTAAATTGGGACGAATATCGAAAAACTTGCAAACAGACGATGGTAAAGAATTTTTCAATAAACATTTCAATCAGTTGATGAATAAATACAATATTAATCAGTACTCAACATATAGCGCTATGAAAGCCTCAATAGTAGAACGATTCAATAGAACATTAAAAGGAATTATGTGGAAAGAATTTAGCTTAAATGGTTCATATAATTGGATTGATATGTATAGAGATTTACTTGATGCATACAATAGAAAAATTCATCGCACCATTAAACTGTCACCGATTAAAGTAAATTCAACAAATGCAAAACAGCTTTTAAAAACAGTATACAGTCATTTAAAGGTGTATAAAATGTCAAAATTTAATGCAGGAGATCATGTACTCATAAGCAAATATAAAAACATTTTTGAAAAAGGTTATACTCCGAATTGGACAACAGAAATCTTTACAATTAAAAGAGTACAAAACACATATCCTACAACATATGCATTAGAAGACTATCGCGGAAATCCTATTAAAGGTGGATTCTATGAAGAAGAACTTTCAAAAACCAGATATCCAAATACATACCTAGTTGAAAAAGTTCTCAAAACTAAAGGACAGAAGGTGTTTGTTAAGTGGCTGGGCTTTGGTAATGAGCACAATTCTTGGATAAGCAAAGATGAGATATTGTAAATGGAAGAATACAATAAATAAACAACAACAACAATGTCATCAATATTTAATTTAGTTTAAAATAAGTAAATAAACAATAAATACCAAAGTGATTCTTATAAATCATACTGTGTGTTTAACCTCATTTATTTACAATCAAATAGTCACAATGTCAATTACATTGACTCTGAGCTCCAATTCATCAGAGCTATCTGCTAATTATTTTCCTCCTATTGATTTAAACGGAACCTATGAATGTGCTCTAACTGATTTTCATTCATACAACAGTATCCCAAATGTGGATGTCTACAACAATATATTTCATATCGATGAACTTGTAATTGAAATACCGATCGGATCTTATGAATTAAATGATATAGTTGACTATATAGAAGAACAATACAAACGATATAGACCAGAAAACAAAATTTTGATTGAAGCTAATAACAATACAATGCAAGTTAAAGTCAGCAGCTCTAAAGAACCAATATATTTTAATAAAGAAAATACAATAGGTAGACTTTTAGGATTCAATAGCAGAATATTAACGCCAAACAAAGAACATTATTCTGATCTTCCAGTAAATATCTTTAAGGTGAATCTCTTGAGGATTGAAAGCAGTGTTGTGGTTAATACTTATATGAATAATTCTAAAGCTCATACACTACATGAATTTCCGATTAATGTACCGGCTAGATATAAAATAGTTGAGATTCCCATAAATCTTATTTATTTGTCAGTAAACTCCAGAGAGATGATTTCAATAGCTCTTCGCGTGGTTGATCAAAACGGCGACTTAATTAATTTCAGAGGAGAGGAAATTACAATACGAATACATTTAAGGACAACTAAATAATGATCATATATAACACGAGTATATCGAAGAATACTACAGCAACATCTAATCCTCAAACATTACAACCTAAGCAACAATTGAAAAGATCTGTTCGTCAAAAATCGCTTACAGCAGCAAACAAGAGTTTACTCCAGTCACTGAACTTTAAACTGAAAACAAAATGAGTTCAATAATAGACGTTTTAGATAAACCAATATCTGGTGAAAATATAATCAAAAAGGATTATCACACATACATACCATACCTTCAGTCTTTTAACAACAACGATGAAATAAGAATTTCAATACAAAACCAAGATCTATATGTGTTACCCAGTGAAAGCTATATATATGTGGAAGGACTTGTTGTAGATGAAAAAACATCGAAATCTACACTCAACTTTCAGTTGAAAAACAATTTTGTTGCATATCTCTTTGATGAAATTCGCTATGAACTAAATGGCATTGAAATTGATCATACAAGATATTTGGGAGCCACCAGTACCATAAAAAATTTGGTTTCTTTATCAGCTACGGAAAGCGTTGTGTTGCAATATGCTGGATGGAATAAACTTGATGAAATAAATCTTCAAAATGGAAATTTTAATTTCTATGTACCACTCAAACTTCTTTTAGGATTCGCTGAAGACTATAATAAAGTTTTATTAAATGGTAAACATGAGTTGATACTCTTGCGTAATAAGAACGATGAGGATCTTGTACACTCGAATGCTTCCACTGAGAAAGCAAAACTTACAATTTCACTAATATCATGGAGAATTCCACATGTTCAATTATCTGATCATAGTAAATTGAATATGATCAAAATACTTAATAATGCTGCTGCTATACCAATGGCATTCCGTAGTTGGGATTGTCATATGAATCCACACCTTAATACGGAGACCAATCACATATGGAATGTGAAACTGGCCGCTAATAAAGAACGCCCTCGTTTTGTGTTGATTGCCTTTCAACAAGAAAACAAGTTTGTTCATTGTGATCTTACTAACTTAAAAGTACATTTAAACTCAACCTCTTACCCATATGACGATTTTAATATAAAATTCAAAAATGAGCGCTATGCGATTCTATATGATATGTATCTAAGATTCCAACAAAGGTACTACATGAAACAACCCCAACCTCTTCTAACAGGTCAAGAGTTTAAAAATAACGCTCCAATTATTGTAGTTGATGTCAGTCACCAAAACGAAACGCTCAATACCGGACCAATCGACATAAAAATTGAATTTGAAACAGCAACAAATATTCCAGCAAAAACATCAGTTTACTGCGTTCTTATTCATGACCGCGTAATAGAATACATACCAATAAAAGGTCAAGTCCGGAAGGTCTTATAAATTAAATAACATGGATGGTGATATTGTTTTTGTAGACTTGCAAGGTTTCAAAAATAATTCAAATGACTTCATCGCAAAAGAACTAGCTGTAGTTTTCAGCAACAACGAATACCTCAATTTCATCATAAAACCTCCTCTTGATTTCGCATGTTTATCAGCCAAAAAACAGAGAGAAGCAGTTTGGTTAACAAAAAACTATCATCATATTAACTGGAACGATGGATGTCTCATTTCAAAGCGTTTGCAAGTTTTTAAAATCCAATATAAGAAATTCACAAATCTATGTTAAGAAGGAAGAGAAGAAAAAATGGCTGGAAAAAATTATTCATCAAACAGTTTATAACATTGAAGACATTGGCTGCATTAATTTTAAACAAATGGAAACTAAGCATTCAATATATCTCTATTGTAACTATCACGACTATGGTGTTTGTGCCTTAAGGAATGCAATTTTACTTAAAAATTAAAATGATAACAAACTTTTAAATAAATGCTTAAAAAAATTAAAATAAATGTCTTTTTATTTCAAATAAAAACCTACATACATATAGTTTTCCAGGTTCATTCATGCAAATGGTCAAGGGAATATTTGGGCACAAAGAATAAACCCTTATTATTTGTTTGTATGTATATGCGTAAATGAAATAAATTTTACAGCGGGTATATGAGATGGAACTTATGCATGCCTCTACAATACAAAATGTTTAAGGGAATGAAACTGCTACGTAGACAATATTTATGTAAACAAACATACGTAGACATGCTTATGCATGTAGAGACGTTCCAAAATTTTGTGGCAAAAGAAACTGCTACGTAGACAATATTTATGTAAACAAAAATTTTGATAAGTGATATCTACAGAGTACAGAGACATGCTTGTGCATTCAGATACGTTACAAAGTTTTAACCGGAATGTGATATATACAGAGTACAGGGACATATTTATGCATGCCTCTACGATATAAAATGTTACGCTACGTAGACCATAGTTATGTAAAAAACATTTTGATAAGTGATATTTATAGAGTATAGGGACATGCTTATGCATGCCTCTACGATACAAAATGTTTACGGGAATGAAACTGCTAAGTGGACAATATTTATATAAATGACAAACTACAAAAGTTTTGTAGCTAAACAAATTTTCAAAAGCAGAATTATTAAAATTTTAAGTTCAGCTTTTATTTGTAAAATGAAGCTCTTCTGGTACACACCATTGTATCGCAGATTTCAGCGTCACCATTTGAAGGAATATCTAAGAAAAGCCA
Source organism: Linnaemya vulpina (assembly GCA_963675445.1). Classification (NCBI taxonomy): domain Eukaryota; kingdom Metazoa; phylum Arthropoda; class Insecta; order Diptera; family Tachinidae; genus Linnaemya; species Linnaemya vulpina. Next base: position 17,152,524 of record OY776281.1, read on the forward strand.
GACAGGAAGAGTTCGAGAAACATCTTGAAAGAGATGAGGAACTTTTGTTAGAGCTGTCATCGCAGCCAACATCTGCACCTGAGATATCAAATCCTTCGAATACAGAATATGACGATATGCTAACAGGCGACGAGGATCACTTTTTAGCGGTGTCTTCGCAGCCAACCACAACAGACCATCGAAGAGAGGTAGCAATCAAACCTCAAATAGAAATATTGAGTGTTGAAATACTCCCAAAAATTGATATACCAATTTTTCTTGCGATGTATGGAGACGATCAATTTTTGTTAGAGGCAGCGGATGTAGTAGAGGAAAATTTAAATTGAGATATAAATAAAAATATATACATAATTTGATAAATATTACATATTAATAAAAATTAAAACAATGCATATGTTTAAACAATGGTTCATTCATTCAAATGGTCAAGGGAATATTTGGGCACAAAGAATAAACGCTTATTATTTGTTTGTATGTATATGCGTAAATGAAATAAATTTGTAGATATTTATGTACGCATGAATATGTACATCTTATCGCATTTCATAGCGACCCACTTGCGCAAAATCCAGGAAAGCAAGAAAGCGGACTGTCATACAGACTCACCAATCGTCACACACACACACACAGCCTGTCTGACAGGCAGACATTCCAATCGCCACTCAGAACACAAAAACACACACACACACACTTAAACATACCATAAATATTCATATTCTACAAAATACAGAAATCGCACCACCATCCAGATCCCCAAATAAAATCCATCGATGATCGTCATGTATAAAATAAACAAAATATCAGTTTAAATATTTATGCAATAGTAAAATTTTTTTCACAACGTCTTCAAGATCAGAATAATCAAATTATTCCCCCAGACTTAAGCATTGCAAACAAAAAAGAAATAACTGAATTGCTGGACAAAATATTTTAAGTAAACACACACCAAAATTAAAAACAAACAAAAAATAAAAGAAGAAATCTCACTCCAGGAAGAAGAAACGAACCACAAACATTAAGGCCATCCATATATAACTACAACACTTTTGAAATAGTGTAATTCCTAAAAAAAATGTTCCAATGTTCCTAAAAATTTCTTATTTTCTATTAGGCTATAGCACACATAGACAGACAGAATTCCTACGCTCACATATGGACAGACACAAATTCCCACGCTCACATACCGACGGACATGTATTCCCAAGGTCACATATGGACAGACACAAATTCCCACGCTCACATATGGACGGACATGTATTCCAAAGGTCACATATGGACAGACACAAATTCCCACGCTCACATACGGACGGACATGTATTCTCAAGGTCACATATGGACAAACACAAATTCCCACGCTCACATACGGACGGACATGTATTCTCAAGGTCACATATGGACAGACACAAATTCTCACGCCTACCCCAACATTATTTAAAAAAACAACAACAATGTGAACACCCCTATTTAACCGTGGGAATATATACACACACAAACATTAAAGTATCAAATTACTAAAAAAAAAAACCAATTAACATAAATTTGGCAATTAAAATTGAAAAATTTTAAATTTAATTGCTGAAATTTGAGAATTTTAATTGTTCTGGCACATACAGTATCCTACTACTTGCCCTGTTTATCAAAACAAACTAATTTGATGAGCAAGAAGTTGCGCTGAAAAATTATAAAAAATTACGTGTTTATCCAACTCAAATCGAACAGGCGGCGTAGTCATTTACTATAAGAACGAATGGACAATGAACAAACAATTTGATAAATTCGAGGACTATAAATGCTGGATTTTAGGTTTTACAGCTAAATAAAAGGGGATCAGCATTACAATTATAGCGGTGTATAAATCACCTAATAGTAATATATCTAATATCTGTGATATATTTGGGGAGGCTTTAGAGGAAATTTGTGAACTGAATTGTGAACCCTAATAACAGGAGATTTTAATATAGATTGGTCGAAAGACAGTTACAATAAACAGCAAATCGAGAGGCATTTAAATAATAACGGAATGAAACAGATTGTAGAATCTTATACTAGAGTGACGGAAAATACAAAAACATTAATTGATTATGTAATTATGAATAGCAAAAATATTACAACACAACATAGTAAAACATCAAATATATCAGACCACGAAATAATTGAAATTTTGATAGAAGATAACAACATGGACAAAATAACTACTCAAAAGAAAGTTGAAATTTTAAAATACAATAAGGCAAATTTTAACAGAGAAATTTATTGTATTTTAAAATTTGATGAAAAAAAAGACTGTAATGTTTTCAATTTTGATAATTGTTATGAGGCAATGATACAAAAATTTAGCAAAATAGTGGTAGTAAAAGAGCAAGATAATAAAACAGGATGGTTTAATAGGGATTTAAAAATAATAAGAAAAGAAAAAATAAAAAGATACCAAACATCAAAATATGTAAATACTACAGAAGCATGGTCAAATTATAAAACTGTCAGAAACATATATAAAGTTAACATTGAAAATAAAAAAAATAAAACATATACATATAAACTATCAAATAAATAGAGCAAATGATCAAAAACAGATGTGGAAGAAGATAAAGAAATTTATACTTAGAAAAAGTCATAATGTAATAAACTCCGTGATATTTAAAGGGATAAAAATAGATAATAATAAACAAATAGCTAACAGTTTCAATGAATATTTCGTAAATAGCGTTAAAGCAATAAGAGAGTCAATAGAGCATGTACAATATACAAACCAGATAAGCATGATAAACAAGAATTTTAAATTTAAATTAATAACAATTTCCTATCTTAAGAAAGTAGTAAAAAAAACTAAAAAGCAAACCAGATTACAATAAAATATCAACAAAAATGATTTTAGAAAACTGAAACACATCAGGTGTAATTTTACAAAATATAATAAATAAATCATTAGAGACAGGAATATTCCCAGAAAATTAGAAAAACACGATGGTGTCACCGATAAAAAAGTATATAAAACTGATATATGTGAAGACTTCAGGCCGATTAAAAGCATTTGAAAAAATATTGGAAAAAAGTAGTTACAGATCAATTGGAAAAATATATTGACGATAACTGTATTTTATCAAAGTATCAATCAGGATTCTGGAAAAAATATTCGTGTGAAACTGCATTAATTTCTATAATAATCAGTTTTCTAGACTTTAAAAGAGCGTTTGAAACAATTGATCGCGAAATAATAATACAAAAACTTTACATGTACGGTATTAGAGGAGTAGAATTGCAATGGTTCAAATCCTATTTAGAAAATGGAATGCAAAAAACGAACGTAAATGGTGTAACATCTTTTAGCATTAGGAATGATTATGCTGTCCCACTAGAGTTGTGCTCTTTAGCTCAGTGAGCTGTGCGCTCATTTTAGCTCAGCTCAGTTTACTGAGCTAGTTCATTGAATAGCTCAGTAGCTGTGATAATGAAACACATAAGCCACGGAGTATGCATACGCAGAACACCCAAAAGTGAATACATATATATATATATATATATATATATATATATATATGTATATGTATATGTATATTCTTTAGACATGCCACCGAAACATATACAATAACATATTTGTATTCGTCCGGCAGCATATTAAGAAAATGTGACATAATTACAAATAAAAATGATTAAAAACGCTCAGCTCTGAAACAAAAGCGCTCAGTACTGAGCTGAAATCATCTATTGTAGTGAGCGCTCATTTCGCTCAGATCACTGAATCGTTCAAATGAACTAGCTCATAGCTCAGTGACACAACTCTATGTTCCACAGGGATCTATTTTAGGAGCATTACTTTTCATAATATATATAAATGATATGCCAAATATTGTAAGAAAATGTAAAATAGATTTATATGCAGACGATACATTAATATACGCCGAAGGGGAAACTGAAAATGAATGCAGAGATAATCTAAATCTTGGCATGAACAATATAAACCATTGGTTAAAGATGAAAAAATTAAGACTGAACGAAAATAAAACAAAAGTTATGGAAATAAATATGAATATAAACTTTGAAATTAATAATGAACCAATAAAAAAGTGAAAAAAGTACCTTGGTTTTATAATAAATAACGAACAAAAGTTTAGAGATCACATAGAACACATCTGCAAAAATAAATTGGTTTTTTCAAGAGGATAAGAAAAAAACTTTCAATAACAACTGCATTAAATAAATATATAACACAATAATTAATCCACACTTAGAGTACGGATCAATATATATATGCTGTTTAGAGTCACAAATAGAGAGAATGCAGAAATTACAAAATAATGCGATGCGATGTATTTTAAAATGTAGCCAGTATAAACCTATTTATACTATGCTGGAGTCACTTGGATGGCTAAATATTAAACAACGATTGGAGACAAATACTTTGAACTTTGTACAAAAAATTAAAATAGGAAATGCGCCAGAATACCTAAGTGAAAAAATTAGGTACATTGGGGGAAGTACAACCACATGGACTACGAAACTCAGAAAATTTCAGGTTACAGAGATTCAAGGGATTCAAATTATATAATAAAATGAAAGAATATAAAAAAACTGAAAGAAATAATTATGTATTTAAAAGAGAATGTGTACAATTTGTAAATAACAATTTGATTTCATGGAACTTGTAATATAGTAAAATTCATATTAAAGAAGTATTTTTAATACTAATAAAACTTTTTTCAATAAAAAAAAATTAAATATAAAAAAAGAAATTAAAAATAAAAGATTGTTTTACTTTTAAAAACAATAATATAACCAAAAATTTTTTTTTCTACATAAAGATTTTTAAAAAGGTTCAAACTTTGTTTATCACAATCTCCTAATCTATAATTTAACCAAAATAAAAAAAAATCGTTTATTATATTTTATTTTACAGAAAAGCTAAATGTTTTAGCCTGAATGCACAATAAGGTTATATAAACTATTAAAAGGCTTCATGAGTAAGTAGTAGGATACTTACGGTGACCATCCGTCCTGTATTTTACAGGACAGTCCTGTTTTTTAACATGCTGTCCCTTGAGATTTTTTTGTAAATACAGGACAGTACAATGTCCCTTATTTCCTCATTTGATATGCAAATGTCCTCTTTTTAGCATATACATTGCACGAACATTAATATAAAATTATCATAAAAATCCAACTGTATACTTTCCCTACATTTCCAAAAGTGAAAAATTTGTTTACTGGGATATGGGAAATTTCCTATAATCTGGCAACATTGTGAATTGTCAGCTTGAAATTGAATTGTCAATGTCAACTTGTTAAAATAACAATGTGAATGATTTGTGGTTAGTAATTTATTTATTTATTTAAATTCACATTTAAAATAGCATTCATTTTATTAGAGATATGGCTCCAACAAAAAGAAAATGTAATTTCAAAGATGACTTAAAAAGCGAGTTTCCATTTATTAAAACAACAAGTAGCTCCAATGAGGTGAGATGTGAAAAATGCTTGGCACATTTTTCTATAGCAAATAGTGGACGTACTGATATTAAACAGCATTTGCAAACACAAAAGCATAAAAGAGCAGATTTAGCCAAATCATCAAGTAAAGTTTTAACGAATTTTTTTAGAAGTAATACATTCAATGATAAAGAAAAGGACCTGGCTATTGTAGAAGGTACTTGGACATTTCACAGTGTTCAGCACAATTTTTCATTTAGGTCTAACGATTGCACATCAAAACTGATCAAATCGTGTTTCAATGAAAAATATTCTTGTGCTAGAACAAAATGTGAATCCATTGTTAACAATATTTTTACACCAATGTCATTAAATACAATCAAAGCAGATTTGTCAAACGTTCAATGTATCACAATATATTTAGATTGTTCGAATCACAAAAATCTAAAATTTGTCCAATATTAATTCGATACTTTCTGCCGAATAAAGGAATTCAGATTAAGATTTTGGATGTTAAAGACCTTATTGGAGAAACTTCAGATATTATTTCAAAATATGTGCCAGAGACTCTTGAAAAAAATGAAATAATTAGTAAAATGATAGCGTTTTGTGGAGACAGCACAAATTGTAATTTTGGTGGTGCAGCCAGAAAAGGTCAGAATAATATCTTTCACAAAATGCAAAACTTCATTGGCCAAAAACTGATAGGTGTAAATTGCACCGCACATATTTTGAACAACTGCATACAAACTGCAGCAGAATGCTTACCTATTGATATTGAAGTTGTTATTGTCAAAATGTATTCTTTTTTTTATATTTACACAGTTAGAATTGAAAATTTCAAAGAAATATGTGAAGATATTGAAATAGAATATAAAAAGTTACTAGGACATAGCAAAACTCGATGGTTAACTTTAATGCCTGCTTTGGAAAGAATCATAAAACTATTTGAAGCTTTAAAATTATATTTTATGTCTCAACCAAAATGTCCGACAATATTACGAAATTTTTTTATGAATCCTTGTGCTGAATTATGGTTATCTTTTGCATATAGCCAAGCTTCAACATTTCATAAAGCTATTCTTAATGTAGAATCACAAAATATTTCAATGCCTGAGGCTTCAACTATTTGAAAAGATTTAAAATTTAAATTGGTCGAACGGAAAAAGGAACTGTTTTTACCCCTTACCGTCAAAAATATTATTCTCAAATTACAGAAAAGTAATGATTTTGATAAAACAATAACTAAAGAACATATAACAAATTTTTACCAAACGTGCATTGATTACCTAAATCAGTGGGATAAAGCTTTTAGAGATGTAGAAATTTTAGACTGGATATTGTTACGAAATATGTTATCTTGGGACAAGATTGAAAAAACTTTATCCTATCTAAATGAATTTAGAAATGATTTAAAAATAAATAATGAAGATTTATTTGATGAAGTGAGCTGCGTGAAAAATTTTGCAAATAATGAAAAAATAGAAAACTGGAGGGTAAAAAATATATCAATAGATGAAAGATGGATTGAAATTTTTAATCACTTTAAGACAAATGTGGTTGCATATAAAAATATATTGATACTTGTTGAATTTTGTCTATGTCTACCAGCTTCAAATGCTGCTACCGAGAGAGTGTTTTCAATGATGAATAATATTTGGACCACCGAAAAATCGCAATACTTTAAGATCATTATTAATTACAAAATGCAATTTTAAAATGAATTGCTCAGAATTTAAAGGATTTTTAATTAACAATCCAGATGTTTAAAAAAAATCCATTCTGTGGAAAAATATCAAACTTCATAACTAAATTTAACATTTATGTAGTTTTTTTCTATTATTTTTTGTTAGCCTTAGTCAAGAAGACTGTTTATAAAACCAAATTTATTTTTTTAAATTATAATATTATAAAAACTTTTTATTTAACTTTTTATTCTAGTCAAGAAGACTTGTTTTTGTTGTTACTTAATTTTATAATAATAATAATAAATATATTATATGATTATTTTTTCTGTTTTTCTTTTCATTTTTAACATAATTTTGTATTTGTCCTGTATTTTCCTTTCCCAAAGATGGTCACCGTAAGGATACTGTATGTGCGAGACCAATTATAATTGTCAAATTCCGGCAATTAAAATTTTGAAATTTTAATTGCCAAATTTATGTTAATTGGTTTTTTTTAGTAATTTGATACTTTAATGTTTGTGTGTGTGTATTTTCCCACGGTTAAATAGGGGTGTTCACATTGTTGTTGTTTTTTTTTTATAGTGTTCGGGTAGGCGTGGGAATTTGTGTCTGTCCATATGTGACCTTGAGAATACATGTCCGTCCGTATGTGAGCGTGGGAATTTGTGTTTGTCCATATGTGACCTTGAGAATACATGTCCGTCCATATGTGAGCGTGGGAATTTGTGTCTGTCCATATGTGACCTTTGGAATACATGTCCGTCCATATGTGAGCGTGGGAATTTGTGTCTGTCCATATGTGACCTTGGGAATACATGTCCGTCGGTATGTGAGCGTGGGAATTTGTGTCTGTCCATATGTGAGCGTAGGAATTCTGTCTGTCTATGTGTGCTATAGCCTAATAGAAAATAAGAAATTTTTAGGAACATTAGAACATTTTTTTAGAAATTACACTATTTCCAAAGTGTTGTAGTTATATATGGATGGCCTTAATGTTTGTGGTTCGTTTCTTCTTGCTGGAGTGAGATTCCTTCTTTTATTTTTTGTTTGTTTTTAATTTTGGTGTGTGTTTACTTAAGATAATTTGTCCAGCAATTTAGTTATTTCTTTTTTGTTTGCAATGCTTGAGTCTGAGGGAATAATTTGATTATTCTGATCTGGAAGACGTTGTGAAAAAAATTTTACTATTGCATAAATATTGAAACTAATATTTTGTTTATTTTATACATGACGATCATCGATGGATTTTATTTGGGGATCTGGATGGTGGTGCGATTTCTGTATTTTGTAGAATATAAATATTTATGCTATGTTTAAGTGCGTGTGTGTGTGTTTTTGTGTTCTGAGTGGCGATTGGAATATCTGCCTGTTAGACAGGCTGTGTGTGTGACGATTGGTGAGTCTGTATGACAGTCCGCTTTCTTGCTTTCCTGGATGTTGCGCAAGTGGGTCAATATGAAATGTGATAAGATGTACATATTCATGCGTACATAAATATCTACAAATTTATTTCATTTACGCATATACATACAAACAAATAATAAGCGTTTATTCTTTGTGCCCAAATATTCCCTTGACCATTTGAATGAATGAACCATTGTTTAAGCATATGCATTGTTTTAATTTTTATTAATATGTAATATTTATCAAATTATGTATATATTTTTATTTATGTCTCAATTTAAATTTTCCTCTACTACATCCGCTGCCTCTAACAAAAATTGATCGTCTCCATACATCGCAAGAAAAATTGGTATATCTATTTTTGGGAGTATTTCAACACTCAATATTTCTATTTGAGGTTTGAGTGCTACCTCTCTGCGATGGTCTGTTGTGGTTGGCTGCGAAGACACCGCTAAAAAGTGATCCTCATCACCTGTTAGCATATCATCATATTCTGTATTCGAAGGATTTGATATCTCAGGTGCAGATGTTGGCTGCGATGACAGCTCTAACAAAAGTTCCTCATCTCTTTCAAGATGTTTCTCGAACTCTTCCTGTCTGGCTTTTCTTAGATATTCCTTCAAATGGTGACGCTGAAATCTGCGATACAATGGTGTGTACCAGAAGGTCTTCATTTTACAAATAAAAGCTGAACTTAAAATTTTAATAATTCTGCTTTTGAAAATTTGTTTAGCTACAAAACTTTTGTAGCTTGTCATTTATATAAATATTGTCCACTTAGCAGTTTCATTCCCGTAAACATTTTGTATCGTAGAGGCATGCATAAGCATGTCCCTATACTCTATATATATCACTTATCAAAATGTTTGTTTACATAACTATGGTCTACGTAGCAGTTTCATTCCCGTAAACATTTTGTATCGTAGAGGCATGCATAAGTATGTCCCTGTACTCTGTATATATCACATTCCGGTTAAAACTTTGCAACGTATCTGAATGCACAAGCATGTCTCTGTACTCTGTAGATATCACTTATCAAAATTTTTGTTTACATAAATATTGTCTACGTAGCAGTTTCTTTTGCCACAAAATTTTGGAACGTCTCTACATGCATAAGCATGTCTACGTATGTTTGTTTACATAAATATTGTCTACGTAGCAGTTTCATTCCCTTAAACATTTTGTATTGTAGAGGCATGCATAAGTTCCATCTCATATACCCGCTGTAAAATTTATTTCATTTACGCATATACATACAAACAAATAATAAGGGTTCATTCTTTGTGCCCAAATATTCCCTTGACCATTTGCATGAATGAACCATCGTGTTTGTTTGTGTGTTCTCTGGAAAACTATATGTATGTAGGTTTTTATTTGAAATAAAAAGACATTTATTTTAATTTTTTAAGCATTTATTTAAAAGTTTGTTATCATTTTAATTTTTAAGTAAAATTGCATTCCTTAAGGCACAAACACCATAGTCGTGATAGCTACAATAGAGATATATTGAATGCTTAGTTTCCATTTGTTTAAAATTAATGCAGCCAATGTCTTCAATGTTATAAACTGTTTGATGAATAATTTTTTCCAGCCATTTTTTCTTCTCTTCCTTCTTAACATAGATTTGTGAATTTCTTATATTGGATTTTAAAAACTTGCAAACGCTTTGAAATGAGACTGATCCATCGTTCCAGTTAATATGATGATAGTTTTTTGTTAACCAAACTGCTTCTCTCTGTTTTTTGGCTGATAAACATGCGAAATCAAGAGGAGGTTTTATGATGAAATTGAGGCATTCGTTGTTGCTGAAAACTACAGCTAGTTCTTTTGCGATGAAGTCATTTGAATTATTTTTGAAACCTTGCAAGTCTACAAAAACAATATCACCATCCATGTTATTTAATTTATAAGACCTTCCGGACTTGACCTTTTATTGGTATGTATTCTATTACGCGGTCATGAATAAGAACGCAGTAAACTGATGTTTTTGCTGGAATATTTGTTGCTGTTTCAAATTCAATTTTTATGTCGATTGGTCCGGTATTGAGCGTTTCGTTTTGGTGACTGACATCAACTACAATAATTGGAGCGTTATTTTTAAACTCTTGACCTGTTAGAAGAGGTTGGGGTTGTTTCATGTAGTACCTTTGTTGGAATCTTAGATACATATCATATAGAATCGCATAGCGCTCATTTTTGAATTTTATATTAAAATCGTCATATGGGTAAGAGGTTGAGTTTAAATGTACTTTTAAGTTAGTAAGATCACAATGAACAAACTTGTTTTCTTGTTGAAAGGCAATCAACACAAAACGAGGGCGTTCTTTATTAGCGGCCAGTTTCACATTCCATATGTGATTGGTCTCCGTATTAAGGTGTGGATTCATATGACAATCCCAACTACGGAATGCCATTGGTATAGCAGCAGCATTATTAAGTATTTTGATCATATTCAATTTACTATGATCAGATAATTGAACATGTGGAATTCTCCATGATATTAGTGAAATTGTAAGTTTTGCTTTCTCAGTGGAAGCATTCGAGTGTACAAGATCCTCATCGTTCTTATTACGCAAGAGTATCAACTCATGTTTACCATTTAATAAAACTTTATTATAGTCTTCAGCGAATCCTAAAAGAAGTTTGAGTGGTACATAGAAATTAAAATTTCCATTTTGAAGATTTATTTCATCAAGTTTATTCCATCCAGCATATTGCAACACAACGCTTTCCGTAGCTGATAAAGAAACCAAATTTTTTATGGTACTGGTGGCTCCCAAATATCTTGTATGATCAATTTCAATGCCATTTAGTTCATAGCGAATTTCATCAAAGAGATATGCAACAAAATTGTTTTTCAACTGAAAGTTGAGTGTAGATTTCGATGTTTTTTCATCTACAACAAGTCCTTCCACATATATATAGCTTTCACTGGGTAACACATATAGATCTTGGTTTTGTATTGAAATTCTTATTTCATCGTTGTTGTTAAAAGACTGAAGGTATGGTATGTATGTGTGATAATCCTTTTTGATTATATTTTCACCAGATATTGGTTTATCTAAAACGTCTATTATTGAACTCATTTTGTTTTCAGTTTAAAGTTCAGTGACTGGAGTAAACTCTTGTTTGCTGCTGTAAGCTATTTTTGACGAACAGATCTTTTCAATTGTTGCTTAGGTTGTAATGTTTGAGGATTAGATGTTGCTGTAGTATTCTTCGATATACTCGTGTTATATATGATCATTATTTAGTTGTCCTTAAATGTATTCGTATTGTAATTTCCTCTCCTCTGAAATTAATTAAGTCGCCGTTTTGATCAACCACGCGAAGATCTATTGAAATTATCTCTCTGGAGTTTACTGGCAAATAAATAAGATTTATGGGAATCTCAACTATTTTATATCTAGCCGGTACATTAATCGGAAATTCATGTAGTGTATGAGCTTTAGAATTATTCATATAAGTATTAACCACAACACTGCTTTCAATCCTCAAGAGATTCACCTTAAAGATATTTACTGGAAGATCAGAATAATGTTCTTTGTTTGGCGTTAATATTCTGCTATTGAATCCTAAAAGTCTACCTATTGTATTTTCTTTATTAAAATATATTGGTTCTTTAGAGCTGCTGACTTTAACTTGCATTGTATTGTTATTAGCTTCAATCAAAATTTTGTTTTCTGGTCTATATCGTTTGTATTGTTCTTCTATATAGTCAACTATATCATTTAATTCATAAGATCCGATCGGTATTTCAATTACAAGTTCATCGATATGAAATATATTGTTGTAGACATCCACATTTGGGATACTGTTGTATGAATGAAAATCAGTTAGAGCACATTCATAGGTTCCGTTTAAATCAATAGGAGGAAAATAATTAGCAGATAGCTCTCATGAATTGGAGCTCAGAGTCAATGTAATTGACATTGTGACTATTTGATTGTAAATAAATGAGGTTAAACACACAGTATGATTTATAAGAATCACTTTGGTATTTATTGTTTATTTACTTATTTTAAACTAAATTAAATATTGATGACATTGTTGTTGTTGTTTATTTATTGTATTCTTCCATCTACAATATCTCATCTTTGCTTATCCAAGAATTGTGCTCATTACCAAAGCCCAGCCACTTAACAAACACCTTCTGTCCTTTAGTTTTGAGAACTTTTTCAACTAGGTATGTATTTGGATATCTGGTTTTTGAAAGTTCTTCTTCATAGAATCCACCTTTAATAGGATTTCCGCGATAGTCTTCTAATGCATATGTTGTAGGATATGTGTTTTGTACTCTTTTAATTGTAAAGATTTCTGTTGTCCAATTCGGAGTATAACCTTTTTCAAAAATGTTTTTATATTTGCTTATGAGTACATGATCTCCTGCATTAAATTTTGACATTTTATACACCTTTAAATAACTGTATACTGTTTTTAAAAGCTGTTTTGCATTTGTTGAATTTACTTTAATCGGTGACAGTTTAATGGTGCGATGAATTTTTCTATTGTATGCATCAAGTAAATCTCTATACATATCAATCCAATTATATGAACCATTTAAGCTAAATTCTTTCCACATCATTCCTTTTAATGTTCTATTGAATCGTTCTACTATTGAGGCTTTCATAGCGCTATATGTTGAGTACTGATTAATATTGTATTTATTCATCAACTGATTGAAATGTTTATTGAAAAATTCTTTACCATCGTCTGTTTGCAAGTTTTTCGATATTCGTCCCAATTTAAAAATATTCTCCATTGCCTGGGTTGTTTCAAATGCATTCTTTCTTCTCAAAGGTACTGCCCAAGCAAATTTTGAGAATGTATCAATTACAGCTAGCAAAAATCGATAATTTCTATTGTCTAAGGAATAATTTCCCATTCCAACTAAATCAGCTTGCCAAAGATCATCTATTCCTTTCATCACAACTCTACGGCGTACAAAACGTTTTCGAGCCTGCTTATGCAATTGATTTACAATATTTCTTGGAAATTTTATTTTTCCAGTCGCTGTTTTAAGTGTGTTGTGATCTACTTGGTGCACTTCCAGCTACTGATACGAACATGTAATTTCCTATTCTATAAATTTTTTCTCGTAACTCTTCAATTTCCATATCAAAAAGTGATTTATTATCATCCATTTTCTTATTGATATTCTGCAAATGAGCATTAAGATTTTCTAACTGGAAAGCTACTTCTTGTTGCTGTTTTTTGAGTTCAGTTTGCAGAAACAATTTACTGATAACATCGTTGTCCTCCAGAGCGTTTGCAACATTTTTGATTCTCTTGTATTGGACATCAATGTTTTTGTTCGTATCCATAAAGAAGCCCAACAACTTAGGTGCATTTTTGGTTGAAATTACTTCACTTCTATCGTTAATATAATGCCTAAATTTATCAACGGACATGTTTTATAAAAAAATCTATGTATGTGTATAGTTTATACAATTATATTAGCTTCACGTAGTTCTTCAATAATTGAGACAATTTCGTTGTTGTGATTAGTATGGCCTGCAGACTGTGATGCAAGCAGTAGTCTAAGTCGATCTACCAACTCGTTTGGATCATCCCAGTATATATAGTTTGGATTATGAGGGTTAAACTGCATCATAGCCCTTCCTAAATAATTATTTTTTGTTACATCTGATGAGCTTGTATGATTTTCTCCTTTGAAAAGTTTTCCAATAATATGTTTGTACTTATGGGCTTTGCTCCCTTTGATTTGACCATCAGACTTATAGTCTCCCTGTGAGCATTGGTAGTAAGTAATATTTTTTTTATAGATTTCATGCTCGAATTTGTCATAGTCTTTTGGTGTTTAATGAAACATTAAAGAAAACAGTCCTGGCGTGAGAGCCCATATTTGTCCACCAACCTGTATCCTATCTTGATTTAACTCGATGGTGCTATTACCAAATCTCCATTGATTATTATTGTCTTTATGTGGACTATAGTTAGTATCTAGTTCGTTTCTCGATTGTAATAGTAATAAGTCAGGATAACTTTCTTCATTATTCGAATTTTGTGAGTAAAAGTCATCTTCATAATAATTACTGCTACTTTTACTATTCGATTGTTTAAACATTGATTCTTCAATTAGTTTCTTGGGCGTACTCGTTTTCAATTTTATTGTTGAATTCTGAGGATGAAAACTTTCATTGTCATCAATTCCAGTTTCCTTATCACTCGGTTCTTTTTTAACCGGTCTACCAACGTATTTAGAGCTATTGATAAATTCTTTTAAAGGTTCTGTGATAGGCTTGAATGTATCTCTTAATTGTTCATGTGTATTTATTTCACCAGTTTTTATACTTCGAAGCTTTTTCTTCAAGATATTTCTTGTAGTCACCAAGTCTTTAAGAATTTGTTCATTCATTTTAGTTATCAGGTCAGTTCAATAGGAAGCAGATCAGTTTATTAGATCAGGTTAACAGATCAGGTATCAGATCAGCTCACCAGGTATCAGATCAGCTTATCAGGTACCAGATTAGCTTATCAGGTATCAGATCAGCTTATCAGGTCAGTTTAACAGGTATCAGATCAGTTTATCAGGTATTAGATCAGCTTATCAGGTCAGTTTAACAGGTTTCAGATCAGCTTATCTGATCAGTTACAATAATCACATGTATAAAGTTTGAAGTCAGATTAAATACTGAAGGGTGCATTAGATGAACAGCAAATTATATTATGATGAAGTAATCAAATGACTTTCTATAACGACCGTTGTTTAGTTCATTATCTTTACTTATCATCAAAAATCTGTATTTTTTCTTCCAATATTCTCTACAAATTTGTTGAAACATTTCAAAGTTCATATCGCTGGCAACGTGATCATCATATACGTGTTTCATATTTGTCGAATCTTGTTTAAACATAATAATTACATTAGCATTATCTCTTATCAAATGTTTTGGAATCCGCGTGTAAGTTTGACACAAGTAAAATGAATCTACGTTCTTATGACGACCCATACAAAAATATGCACGTATATTGTTTTGCTTTTCACATGCAACATCATCAAAAATCATAATTGAATTGCTTTTAGCTTCACTAGGAGGAACAACGTAATCGTTATCTGCGAATGTGTAGTATCCCATTCCTTTAATTGGTGAAATTAACTTCTTTAGGTATTCATATTTAGGTTGATATAAAGATTTTGAGTACAAGTAAATATTTTCAAACTTGAGGCCATTAGGACTTTCCAGTAAACTAATCATTATGTTAGTTTTTCCACAATTTGAAGGACCAACTATTAATGCTCGAATAGAATTTGGTAACAAGGAACTATGTCTTATTTTTGTACTGTCATTTGAACAAATATCAGCATTACGAACTAATATATTTTTATGTTGTTTTACGAAGCGCATTTTAATAACTACTTGTGAAATTTGCAAACAATATCTTTTATTGTAGATTAAAGTAATATGGTTGTTGGAGAAGGTTTACTAAATAAAGCAATAAATTCTCTGCCTTTTGAATTACATCTTCCTGGATATCAGTACAGTGGACCTGGCACAAGATTACAAAAGCGTTTAGATAGAGGAGATAAAGGAATTAACTTATTGGATGCTGCTTGCAAAAATCACGATATTGTTTATTCGAAAAATAAAGACTTCAACAGCAGACATCAAGCTGACGAAATTCTTGAAAATAAAGCTTGGGAAAGAGTTCTTTCAAAAGTGATCTTGCAGAAAAAACATTTGCATATATAGTCACTAACGCAATGAAAGCAAAAACTAAACTTGGTATGGGTGTTGAAGCAAAGAAAAGGAATACAGTGAAAAGACCATCACCACGAATTCGTATAAATGACAAAAAACTGTTTCACAAAACAATTAATTCAGGAACAAAGATATTGAAGAAGGAAAAACCACAAGATATTAATTCAGCCATTAAGATTGCTCGTAAAGCTATCAGTAAATCTCTTAAGGGGAAAAAAGCTCGTGTTGTAATACCACGCATTATAAATGTCCCAAAAATTGGTGGTTTTTTGCTCATAATACCGATTCTAACTGCTCTAGGTGCACTTGGTAGTCTAGCAACTGGAGGTGCCGCTATAGCTAAAGCTGTAAATGCAACAAAGAATGCAAAAAAACAACTTGAGGAAGTCACTATATAGTCACACATATTTAGGTAGAAATATTGAATACAACTATCAAAAACTTGATAGAATACAACAATATCAAAACATTAATACATATAATTGTGGCCACTTATGTTTGAAATTTCTTTATGAGATAACCAAAGATATTAAATAAAACACAATCATATATATTTAAAAACATTTTATTTTTTATTATTATTATTTTTTTTCTTGTCAATTACAAAATATATGCACATAACATTTTTTTTTTACTGCCAAACGGGGTACTGGGAGTTTGGTATCAAAAACTCATTCATCTCACTATCCAGGATAAGGTTTCGCTCTCCTTTTTTTGTAGTCGATATTTATCACTTGAAAGATCATCTAATTCGACATCTGTTAAAATATTATATGGGTTGGGGTAAACATTATATGGTTTTCCAGTTCAAGTTGAACTGTTTCTCCTTACTTTGTTGTTACTCGCTTTGCACGTACGATGGTGTATTTGGATGATTCATCTAAATCCTTTATATGGATTAAGGATTTTGTATTACAGGAATTGAATTTGCTTATTAAACTCATTGCGCTATAAATGTTTCACAACTTATAAGTTTGAACTTAAATTTCGAATTAATCTCGATATAAGCTTTCTAGACTTTAAGAAGTCTAACTGAAAATTATTAAGCAATGATATTAGATTTGTGTATGTGTGTGTGTGTGGGAGAGAGAGGGAGCAAAAGACGAATAATAAAATCTGGTGTTAGAAGAAGATAGAGAGATACTTATATACATTTTTGAGTCCTTTACTCTAAAATTTGAATTTGTTTTTGGAGTGGAACGCAGATTTAGTTTTATAAATTATATAAAATTTCTCTTACAACTTGTTCGTTGAAAACAATTATTAGTAGAGAACTAACATAAAAGATCGGAAGTAAATTTTGGTAATAGTATAAAATATTCCATAAAAATCATGTGTGACATTTGAAACAAGCTCGCACAATTCTTAGTTGATTTTGAGGTATGTCAGCTATACCAACACATGGAAATGGTGAAAATGTTCCTCGATATGTTGAATGATAATGATGATATTGGTATAATGGAAGATGAGGACAAGGACGATGGTCAATTTAAGTCTTGTCCATGGAGCCATCCAGATTGTGAGGAAGGGCCAGATACCTGTCGGTGCTCCGTATTTTACTTAAGAAAAATGATGATAAATCATTTAATTAATTCATATTATGTAATATTTCGATGAAACTAAATAATAAATCACAAAACAAAATAAAACAAATTCTGAATGTTTTTCATTTTATATATATTTGTACAATTTTTGTTTATTTCTCTTAACAATACAACAATTTTTTTTTACTTATTAATAGATTTCACTACTTAAATATATATAAAAATTATTACTTCAAAATAGGGATACAATTATTGCATTGCTTTTTCCTCTTCTAGTCTTGAAATTTCCCACAGTAGCATGTCAAGTTCATAATCGGGATTAGTTTCCTCGATTCGAAAATGATACCATGCATATGTACTCATCTTATCACTTCTTATTTTTCTTTTATCGTCTGCATAATTTAACACTATTTTATTTATTTCATTTGTATAAATTTGATGAACTTTTGATTTAATATTAACATGTCATCATATACAGTAAACTTATTAAATAAACAGTTTCTATAAGAAGTCGTATCTATCTGTCGTACTTATCAAGAATACATTTCTTTACCCCTTTCGATTTTTTAATATCATTTTCATACTGCACACTAAAGGAATACATATTTGATCTCAATCCTACAAACTCCTTCATTATTTTTCCACAATTCTCATACTTCATTATACCAATCTGATAAGTGATATATACAGAGTACAGGGACATACGTATTTTTCCTTCCAACATTCTCTACAAATTTGTTGAAACATTTCAAAGTTCATATCGCTGGCAACGTGATCATCATATACGTGTTTCATATTTGTCGAATCTTGTTTAAACATAATAATTACATTAGCATTATCTCTTATCAAATGTTTTGGAATCCGAGTGTAAGTTTGACACAAGTAAAATTAATCTACGTTCTTATGACGACCCATACAAAAATATGCACGTATATTGTTTTGCTTTTCACATGCAACATCATCAAAAATCATAATTGAATTGCTTTTAGCTTCACTAGGAGGAACAACGTTATCGTTATCTGCGAATGTGTAGTATCCCATTCCTTTAATTGGTGAAATTAACTTCTTTAGGTATTCATATTTAGGTTGATATAAAGATTTTGAGTACAAGTAAATATTTTCAAACTTGAAACCATTAGGACTTTCCAGTAAACTAATCATTATGTTAGTTTTTCCACAATTTGAAGGACCAACTATTAATGCTCGAATAGAATTTGGTAACAAGGAACTATGTCTTATTTTTTTACTGTCATTTGAACAAATATCAGCATTACGAACTAATTTATTTTTATGTTGTTTTACGAAGCGCATTTTAATAACTACTTGTGAAATTTGCAAACTATATCTTTTATTGTAGATTAAAGTAATATGGTTGTACTTTATAACAAAAGTTTTAGTCTCAAGTACACTATCGTTGAAGAAGGTTTACTAAATAAAGCAATAAATTCTCTGCCTTTTGAATTACATCTTCCTGGATATCAGTACTGTGGACCTGGCACAAGATTACAAAAGCGTTTAGATAGAGTAGATAAAGGAATTAACTTATTGGATGCTGCTTGCAAAAATCACGATATTGCTTATTCGAAAAATAAAGACTTAAACAGCAGACATCAAGCTGACAAAATTCTTGAAAATAAAGCTTGGGAAAGAGTTCTTTCAAAAGTGATCTTGCAGGAAAAACATTTGCATATATAGTCACCAACGCAATGAAAGCAAAAACTAAACTTGGTATGGGTGTTGAAGCAAAGAAAAGGAATACAGTGAAAAGACCATCACCACGAATTCGTATAAATGACAAAAAACTGTTTCATAAAACAATTAAATCAGCAACAAAGATATTGAAGAAGGAAAAACCACAAGATATTAATTCAGCCAGTAGGATTGCTCGTAAAGCTATCAGTAAATCTCTTAAGGGGAAAAAAGCTCGTGTTGTAATACCACGCATTATAAATGTTCCAAAAATTGGTGGTTTTTTGCCCATAATACCGATTCTAACTGCTCTAGGTGCACTTGGTAGTCTAGCAACTGGAGGTGCCGCTATAGCTAAAGCTGTAAATGAAACAAAGAATGCAAAAAAACAACTTGAGGAAGCCACTAGACACAACAAAGCAATGGAGTCAATTGCGGTGGTAGATGGACTATACTTTAAACCATATAAAAAAGGTTATGGACTTGTTTGTAAAGATCAATCAAAAAACTTTTTGACATGCTACCCAACAGACCATTATCAGAATTTGATCTGAGAAAATTTTCAAAATATATTCCACACTTCAGAGGAGTTTTTATGTTGGATTCGCTACCAAAACGACCAAAGACTCTAGAGTGTGGAGTAATCAATTTGGATTTATCAACAGGCCCAGGTACTCATTGGGTAGCATACTATAAAAACAAGAATGAAAAACAATATTTCGACAGCTTTGGAAATTTACAACCTCCTCTAGAATTAATCAAATATTTAGGTAGAAATATTGAATACAACTACAATCAATATCAAAACTTTAATGCATATAATTGTGGCCACTTATGTTTGAAATTTCTTTATGAGATAACCAAAGATATTAAATAAAACACAATCATATATATTTAAAAAAATTTAATTTTTATTATTATTTTTTTCTTGTTAATTACAAAATATATGCTCATAACATTTTTTTACTGCCAAACGGGGTACTGGGAGTTTGGTATCAAAAACTCATTCATCTCACAATCCAGGATAAGGTTTCGCTCTCCTTTTCTTTGTAGTCGATAGTTATCACTTGAAAGATCATCTAATTCGACATCTGTTAAAATATTATATCGGTTGGGGAGAAATATTATATGGTTTTCCAGTTCAAGTTGAACTGTTTCCCCATACTTTGTTGTTACTCGCTTTGCACGTACGATGGTGTATTTGGATGATTCATCTAAATTCTTTATATGGATTAAGGATTTTGTATTACATGAATTGAATTTGCTTATTAAACTCATTGCGCTATAAATGTTTCACAACTTATAAGTTTGAACTTAAATTTCGAATTAATCTCGATATAAGCTTTCTAGACTTTAAGAAGTCTAACTGAAAATTATTAAGCAATGATATTAGATTTGTGTATGTGTGTGTGTGTGTGTGTGGGAGAGAGAGAGGGAGCAAAAGACGAATAATAAAATCTGGTGTTAGAAGAAGATAGAGAGATACTTATATACATTTTTGAGTCCTTTACTCTAAAATTTGAATTTGTTTTTGGAGTGGAACGCAGATTTAGTTTTATAAATTAAATAAAATTTCTCTTACAACTTGTTCGTTGAAAACAATTATTAGTAGAGAACTAACATTCAAAAAGATCGGAAGTAAATTTTGGTAATAGTATAAAATATTCCATAAAAATCATGTGTGACATTAGAAACAAGCTCGCACAATTCTTAGTTGATTTTGAGGGATGTCAACTATACGAACACATGGAAATGGTGAAAATGTTCCTCGATATGTTGAATGAAAATCATGATTTTGGTATAATGGAAGATGAGGACAAGGACGATGGTCAATTTAAGTCTTGTCCATGGAGCCATCCAGATTGTGAGGAAGGGCCAGATACCTGTCGGTGCTTCGTATTTTACTTAAGAAAAATGATGATAAATCATTTAATTAATTCATATTATGTAATATTTCGATGAAACTAAATAATAAATCACAATTTTTCATTTTATATATATATTTGTATAATTTTTGTTTATTTCTCTTAACAATACAACAATTTTTTTACTTATTAATAGATTTCACTACTTAAATATATATAAAAATTATTACTTAAGAATAGGGATACAATTATTGCATTGCTTCTTCCTCTTCTAGTCTTGAAATTTCCCACAGTAGCATGTCAAGTTCATAATCGGGATTAGTTTCCTCGATTCGAAAATGATACCATGCATATGTACTCATCTTATCACTTCTTATTTTTCTTTTATCGTCTGCATAATTTAACACTACTTTATTTATTTCATTTGTATAAATTTGATGAACTTGTGATTTAAATATTAACATGTCATCATATACAGTAGACTTATTAAATAAACAGTTTCTATAAGAAGTTGTGTCGTACTTATCAAGAATGCATTTCTTCACCCCTTTCGATTTTTTAATATCATTTTCATACTGCACACTAAAGGAATACATCTTTGATCTCAATCCTACAAACTCCTTCATTATTTTTCCACAATTCTCATCCTTTATCATACCCAACACCTTTTTGTTTACTAGAGGGAAACCATATATATTGTTTTTTGG
Source organism: Linnaemya vulpina (assembly GCA_963675445.1). NCBI lineage: Eukaryota > Metazoa > Arthropoda > Insecta > Diptera > Tachinidae > Linnaemya > Linnaemya vulpina. Next base: position 17,174,569 of record OY776281.1, read on the forward strand.
GTAATAAGACGTATCAAACTTATGGACGACGTCAGTTTTTATGTCAGCGTAAAATTCTTCTGTTTTTACTGTGTAAATGAAAGTCAGTATCCATATAATTCAGTGACAAGTTCGACTTGAATTTGGGTTGCATGTACCCATAATGGAAATCATACATTTTCCATTTGGAAAGTTCTAATACACAAAATCGTAAATATATAGGTTTATTGTAATAGGTTTTCACTCTATTCATTTCAATCGCTACCATATTCTCAGAAAATATTGACAAACTATGAAAATTAGGTTTAGATATCCAATCTTGAGCTCCTAAATGATTACAGTTTGTCCTATTCCAGTTCGTAACTATTCGTACATCTTTTCTCTTTTCCACATTCTCCATAGTTTTACCATATACTGCATTATTTAGTAATTTGAAGAAATTTTTCTCAAATGCGTTTTTTGCAGTTGCTCTATGTTTGGTATTTAAATCTATATAACTTTTCAACCAGGTTGATTGTTTATAAGTGAGAATCCGATGCACTTTTTTTAGAACTAGACCATACTTCAAATATTGTTTGAGAACTCTATAGTGTATGACATATGTTTGTTTTGTGGAAAAATCTGCAATTAATTTAGTGTGCTTTGTTTGCTGAATTTTTTTTGTTTTCCGGGCAGAAAGGAAGGTCATTGTGAGAGTCATGCAAATGAGAAGGATAGTCTAAAGTAACTTCATAGACATATCCATCACTTGAACTATCATCTATGGTTTTAGGATCCAGATTTAGCTCTTCAGCTGATAGCCATCTGAATCCGCCATAAGGTAGATACTCAGACATAGCCCAACCGTAGAGGTTATTTGCGTCTAAATACACAATCAATTCTGAGGGCTTCTCTCTATCGAAATCAGGTAAATATTTGTTGTTAGCCTTTGAATATCGTTTACTGCATTGTACAAGCCCACCACGTATTCCTTTCTTGAAGAAACTGTACATATCTATGTCCGTCAAAAGCTCCAGTTCTATATTTGTATAATTTAGCATATTATCCCAAGATAGTCCTGGTGCAGTGTAATATTGACATGGATCTAGGTGATAGATACTCTTACAAACCTTTCTAAGATTTTCAAATATATCTGCAAGTAAGAGTACGTCCGTTTTTAAATAAACTTCCATATAATCTTGCAAGGTTTTGCAGCTGAAAGCGTTCCAAACTTCTTTCGCATGCTCATAGTCTTCAGTCGAACACTCCTTATTATTGAGGTGATTGAAGAAATCTTCCCTTGCTGGAAGCTGACCTAACTTCATTTTTTATTAAGGAAAAACGCCTTTCCTTCTCACAAGATCAAACTCTTTTTTTTGTTTTAAATTGTGTTTTAATGATGTGAAAGTCTTGCTCTGAAAGATTATTAGCTAAAGATTCTAAGCTTTCAGGCATAAACGAATTGTGTCCAAAAATCTAAGTTCAAGGTTGTAGTTGTCGATCATTTTTGAAAATCTAGATAGTGATATGTATAATTCTTTATTGAGCGGAAGGACTTTTATATTGTCAGATTTTTTACCCAACTCTTTAACAAAAAGATGTGAGTCATAAGATGAATAATTGTGGAAATAGATTGGTATAAATTTTGGAATTTGAAATTTTAAATTGCATATATTATGAGCAGCTTCTCTAAATTTACCACTTATGTGGCAGTGATCTCTCACTCTATCATTGCCTAGATATTTATGACAAATGTGACAATTTATCGCATTTCGAAAATTAAAATTTTCAAAAGGAGATAAATCATCCATTCGGTTCTTGTTTTTCAAATAATCATTGTAAATATTTTCGCAATCGCTAATTATACAATCTACAAACTTTTCGCCTGCATCTTCCCCCGTATATATTTTAAACTTATCTAACTTATCATTATGTTTACATTTAATATAATAACTAAAAGCACAAGGAATGTGCTTTTTGCTATACCTATTTTTGTCACTTACTCTAATACTAGTATCCTGCAATACGCATTCAAAATCTGCATATACAACAAATGGTACATCCATCTGTCGTTGATGGTCCTTGAAGCATAATGTTGACTTGTCCTCTGATGGAAGCTCAGACACAATTTGTCCACATTCCAATTTGTGTTGCTCCATAGCCCTACCATTGTGGCTATATTGCAGACAGCTGTTGCAAAACATCAGTTTTTTGCAGTGTTTCGTGGTCTGGTGTTTTAAAAGTCTGTGGAAGGAAAATAGATATAAATTTGCAATCAATATATTTATATGTGCATTGGTGTATATGTATATTTCTTGACTTACTTTGATATTTGTTTAATAAAAATATAGTGATGGTATCCTTCAGCATTTTCTAAAACTAATAAATTTACATGTTTATGTTTTTCCTTCTTGGTGTTGTGATACGGTCCAACAATTTCATTGCTATATCAGGATTGCGTTCTTCAAATGTCTTAATACTTTTTAATGCTAACGGGAACTTTAAATTTGTAAAATCAATTTTAATCCCGTTTTGCAAATGAATAATATCAGCGCTAATGTCTGCAATATTGTATGAGCTGCACCGTTGTCTGGGTTTAATATCAGATGTATCCAGTGCAGATATAATGGCCCAATTAAAACAATAAATGTCATTGTTTTCAACATTTATAAATGCCATTTTACTTTTTAGTTTCTCTGGCGTACTAATCCAACTTGATCCTCTCACCAAAGCTGACTTATTTACTGCAACTTCGAGACGAACAATTCTAATTAGAGTCCAGCCAGAATCCCGCTCTTGAAACTCAGACATTTTGTTGTGGATTTCTTGCAGTTGTTTTGTTATCATTTCCTCAACATCATCTGCAAAGCACAAAAGATCCATTTTCGCTCTATATGAAATAGTACACAATTCCATATCATCACCAACAAATTTAATATACTCCCCAATGAGAGTAATATTAAACTTAATAATATTATACACAGCTATACTATTTTGAAGTCTTTCCTTGATGATAGGTCTATTTTCCTTTATTTCATCTTCAAATAACAGACAGTTTTTACTTATTGGAACTCCAAATGTTATAATATTATTTTTAAAAGCACTATTTATTATACAATATTTGCATTCATTTGGAGCTTGAGAGAGTAGATCATCCGCAGAGTTTGAGATATCCATTTCTACTTCATCATTTTAGGTATTTGCGTGATCATGTGGAATAACTTGACTTATATCCATGTCTTGAGGAGGATTCTCTACGGGCAAATAGCTTGAGTAATAAATAGGCATATTATTTTGCTGCAACTGTATAGGTACGCTATATTCAATGGGATATGGAATTTCTATAGGTGCTGTGAATTGGTTGGTTGACACTGGATACGGATACAAAGGATACGCTGGAACCTGCACTGGATACTGATACTGCACTGGATACTGATACTGCACGGGATACTGATACCGCACGGGATATTGATATAGCAAATTGTTGTAGACCATTGGGTTATAGGGTTGTATGGAATGATATACATCTTGGGGTTCTACGGACTGCTGCACATTTTGGGGTTGTACGGACTGCTGCACACCTTGGGGTTGAACATGACTTTTGCAATGTTCTAAATAGCACTTTTGGCATCTGTATTGCTTATTACAGATATTACAACGAAAAACTGAAGCTAATATTTTTTATATTTTTTTTATATATATTTATTGAAATGCACTTATTACTGTTTTAAGTATGTAACATTAAAAAATTTATATTATTTAAAACACAAGGAGTTTTGAAGCATTCACGACTTATTGGTTTTAGATACAAAAATGTACTGACTCTAGTCGTAACGAAGTTTTTTTAAAACAACGGCTGTTTCAGTGATAATAGTGGCAGCTTGGTCACTTAAAATCTTCTCAGTGGCAATGCTAAATCTTTATTTTTGTTTAATATATTATGGTATTCCCCGAACTTCCTTTTTATTTTGAGCTGCCAAAAATGTTGTCTATCTTCAACATTGCTGTGTGCTGTTGAAGGCCTTGTTAGTCGTCAGTGTTTAGCTTGTGAGTTGTGCAGTGCTTATTTAAAAAATGCCAAAGCAGAAGAAATCATCACAAATCAGGTTGGATTTGCAGCAAAAAGTGCAGATTTTAAAAATGCTTGATTAAGGTATGCACGGAAAGCGATTGGCTTTGAATTATGGTGTATCCAAAGTAGCCATATCGAAGATAAAGAAAAAACGTAACGAAATCTTGGAGGCTGTTGCGAACACATATGAAAAATCTAACAGGAAAACTCTTCATAAACCGGAATATGCTGATCTTGAGTCAAAGTTGTACAAGTGGTTTTTAGACCAAAGACAGCGTAACTGTGCACTGAATGGACCAATTTTAAAAAGCAGGGCCAAGTACGAATTCGCAAAAATGCACCCACCTGGAAAAATATTTTAAGCCAGTGATGAGTGGCTAGCAAATTTTAAAAGGAGGTACGGTATTCGCAATCTAAAAATTTGTGGCGAAATCCTTTCAAGTGAAACCTCAGGTGTTACACCTTTTATTCATAATTTAAGAGCAAAAATCAATGAAATGAAGTTATCCGATTCACAACTTTACAACGCAGATGAAACTGGATTTTTTTATCGTTTTTTGCCTGATAAAACATTTGTGGCTGCAAGCGAAAAGACAGCACCGGGCCGAAAAATTGCAAAGGAAAGAATAACTCTTTTGTTGTGTGCGAACGCAGATGGTTCGCACAAATTGAAACCGTTGGTAATTGGTAAATCTGCAAATCATCGTTGTTTTAAGGGATTTGAAAACCCATTGGAGTACACAAATTCGAAGAAGTTGTGGATGACCTCAGAGTTATTTTTCAACTGGTTTCATCATTCTTTTATAAAGCAGGCGAACTTAATTTTTAAAATTTACATTAACGTGTTTAGGTTTATGCAGGAACAATTTTACAGGTTCTGAAATTTTCGGCTGCTAATAATTTACCACCAAAGGCATTGTTGCTGATTGATAACTGTACTGCCCATAAGCCAATTGATATGTTACAATCTGATGATGGACAAATTGCAGCAATGCTTTTACCACCTAACATAACTGCGGTTTTGCAACCCATGGATCAAAATCCAATAAGACTAGTCAAGTTAGGATATCGATCTAAATTGTTGTGCAACATTGTCGCGCAAGAAACCGTTCCGGTGGAAAATATTTTGAAGGCACATACAATCCGTGATGCTGTTTTGATACTAAAATTAGTGTGGGATGAACTACCTCGAGAAGTCCTGACAAAAGCATGGAACAAGATAAAAAAAGTGGGATGACGATCAGTATGAGAGCGAAGACGAAATTCCTCTCTCTGAAATGATTCTATCAAATAGTCCATACAACGATACACTTCGCGAAGTTCAATTGTTGATATCAAAGGTTGGGGATAATGTTGACATCGGCATTAATGAAATCATAAATTGGAACAATGACGAAATTTCAGAAAATAACGATGATTCCGAAGTTACCGAAAATGAAAACGACGTGTCAATTATCGAGGAAGATGTTCAACGATCTAAAGTAAGTTTCTCGAAAGCAGTTGAAAGCATCAATAACGTTATAAAATGGTTTGAAAGCAACAAGGATGCAAATCAAGTGGCAGACCTAGTCAATATGCGTACGAAAATGATCAAGAGTTATTATACAAGAGAAAAGAAACAAGCCTTGACTGCTTCTTTGAACGACTGTAAATTAATATTTTTTGCGCTGAGTACGACTGTGAAATTTAATACACAGTACACATTAAACCTAAGTTTCTTATTTGTAATAATGAAAACTATTTAAACCTTTTAATAATAAATAATAAAAAAAAACATAACATTTTGTATCTAAAAAAAGTTGTGTATGACTTTTAAAAGTTATTACATACTTTATTTATTCCTTTTTTCGACTAAAAAAACGCGCTTAAAAAAGTTTAAAGTTCAGAAAAGTTAATACCCCTTGGAACATTTTGATTAACTTTCTTAAGATTCTACTGTATATATATATAAATATATATATATATATATATATATATATATATGTGTGTGTGTGTGTGTATGTGTAAATTTATATAAATATATGCATTATTAAACATATATATATATATATATATATATATATATATATATATATGTGTAAATTTATATATATATATATATATATATATATATATATATATATATACATATGCATTATTATAAATATGTATATATATATATATATATATATATATATACATATATGGTAATTTATATAAATATATGCATATATATAAATATATATATATATATATATATATATATATATATATATATATATAGTTAATATATACATATAGTTAATAATATATAGTTAATAAATTAACTTTTTGACACATCTGAGAAATATGTTAATAAATTAATTATAAAAATTCACAAATGATTTCAAAAAATCACATTATAATAAGTGTAGTAGGCTATGAAACTTATACAAACCACAACCCAACAAACAACTGTTATTCGATATGACTATTTTATTTTACTACACTTTTTAAAATGTGATTTTTTGAAAACATCTGTGAATTTTTAAAGTTAATTTATTGACATAATTGTCAGATGGTTTATAAAAGTTTTTAATAAGTTGAGAAGTTTGAAACTTTTCAAAACTGTGGTTGAAGTATACCGACGATTTGGTAAAAAGCGCCAATGAAATGCATATAGACACTGCTTAACCACCCAACAAATAAATTTCATATTATATATGTATATATATATATATATATATATATATATATATATACATATATATATATATATATATATATATATATATATATATATACATATATTTATATATATATATATATATATATATATATATATATATAGGTATATATATATATATATATATATATATATATATATATATGTATATATACATATTTATACATATATATATATATATATATATATATATATATATATACATATATATATATATATATATATATATATATATACATATATATATATATATATATATATATATATATATATAGGTATATATATATATATATATATATATATATATATATATATAGGTATATATATATATATATATATATATATATATATATATATATAGGTATATATATATATATATATATATATATATATATATATATATATATATATATATATAGGTATATATATATATATATATATATATATATATATGTATAATTTATTTATATAAATTATGTATCACATATAAGGATGAAGTCGCATTTTTGATAAAGACTTTATGGGATGATAACTCTAAAATTATGCACCACAAGCTTTTGGAATATTTTTATTTTCTATTAAGAATTTCTTTTAAGTATTATGTATGTTATTTCAATTTGTGATGCACCAGTATGTTTATACATACATAAGAAAGTAGTAATAGCCCGCTTAAATCTCATCTAATCTAGGCCAAGAATCTTGATTTAGCTCCAGAGATCAAACGCTATAAATTTTATTCATATAAAGTTTTCCGCCGAGTAGTAACAAATTTATTTAGCGAGTCGACATAAAACCTACATAAGTTTAGCACAATACAGCTGTCCTTCGGGTTGGGAGAATGCACGTTACCCAAATTACATACTTATGTATATCTTTATTTTAAGTGCTATGGATATGCATAGGTTACATGTATGTAAGTAGTTTGCAAACTATATGACTATATTTATAAGGCTGAAACCTTTGTCGATGTTTGGCCGTGCTGCATTTTCCATCAATGAATAACAATACAACACAATTGTAGAGATATTTTATTACTGCAACATGGATATTTGTCTATTTGTGATATTGATACACTAAACATTTATGAATGATCATATTTTTCTAATCATTTATAGATTTTTTCGGAATCCAACTGAACATTTCAACATGCGCCGATTTATAGTTATGTTGCAATACACCTACATATGTAGGTTACTGTTCACAAATATATCAATTGAGTTGGTAGCTCTGTTTTATTCCAAGTACAATACCAGCATACAATTGAAAGTAATTGAAGGTTAAAAAACAGGCACACAAAAACACGTATTCATGATGCTCACATATGCATATATACTTCTGCACATATATACATATGATACAAAATTTAGCTAACAATCAATAACAGTTCCACGTTCTTGGTTTGTTGCACTTTGAAATTATTTTCTAAAAGTATGTTAGTATACCATATAAATTTTTCGACGGCATTTACTATATACATATAAGATTTTCAGTACTAACCGTTTATCAACCTAAAGAAATACGATCCCAATGTAATTTCAAACTAGCAAGTTCTCTTAATTTACAAATATATTGTTTTTATTGTAGTTCAAAGTAAGGTTGAATTCATTGAAGTACGCATCTTTAAAACAACATATATTTACTACGATTGTCAAAACCACACATACAAGGCACATCTATACTAGGTAGACTCAATTTGCAACCCTGCAGAAAATATATGTAGTGGATTCGCCTTGATATGTATTTTGTTTGTGTAATATATTTTCGGCTGTCAAATGGACTTGACAAATAAAACATAAGAAAAATGGCGATACAGAAGAAAAAACAACACAGGAACCAAGGCACATCTATATTTGCATACATTTTTTAATTGTTTAACATTCTACAACAGCAGATCTTTCGTACAAAATTTTTAAGAAAAAAAAAAACACTTTTTGACCTATAACTCCCATACCTGATTATTGAATTATACCGTCTTAAAGGGCATGAAAAGGGCTACAATTTGGCATCATTAAATTTTTGATTTATAGTTACTGCTTCGAACAAATATTTAAAAAAAACTGTTTTCACTAAAATTAATTTTTTTCAGTTTTCGACCTGCAACTCCCATACCTGACTTTGAGCCGAAAATTGAATTATACCATTTTAAAGGGCATAACAAGGGCTACAATTCGGCGTCATTCAGTTTTTGATTTATAGTTACTGCTTCGAGCAAATTATACAAAAAACTGTTTTCACTAACATTAATTTTTTTCAGTTTTCGACCTATAACTCCCATACCATTTTGGGCTCAAAGTCAGGTATGGGAGTTATAGGTCAAAAAGTGTTTTTTGAAAAAATTTTCTTAAAAATTTTGTACGAGAAATCTACTGTTGTAGAAAAACTAATAATACCCGATTATGTAATTTCAGCTCATCTTTCAGATTGTTTAACATTTGTTTTTTGTATTTTGCCTGGTTTAAGTGTTATTGGTCAAAAACTAAGCAAAAAGTTTGTTGAAACTGCAAAGAGTTTGTTGAAGTGCTAAAATACTACAAAAATTGGCCTTTAGTAATCAACCAATTAATGTTGTTGCCGTATCCTTTTGATATATTGTGCATGCAATATTTGGCATCACTTTTATGTTTTACCTGCATAACATAACATGTATGTTACGTGGTAATTATGTAAAAGTGTTGAATATTACCAATAAATATATAAATATTTGGGACAAATACTAATTATATGAATATTTTTAAAAGATAGCTAATTAGTTTAGAAAAAATTACAAAAAAAAATATGTGTTGATCATATCAACTCTAATATAAAAGTAGTTAAATGTTGCCAGTGTACATATATTTGAGTCTGGCAGCTTGTTTTGTTAAACTCAAGAGAGCTCAACGCTCTTTATAAAAATAACTCACTCAATTTGCATTCTCGGAAGTTAAAAAGTTGAAAGGTTTGATATCTTCTCGTGGATATAAATTGTAGGGTTTTTGCTTGGAATATACTCAGCGGCGTCTAAAGATAAAAACTATGCCGGCCAGTATTCGTTCGGCGTATTCTCTGATGAGTTCAAGGCACATCTAAACTAGTTATACTCAATTTGCAACACTGCAGAAAATATATGTATGGATTCGCCTTGATATGTATTTTGTTTGTGTAAAAAATTTTCGCTTGTCAAATGGACTTGACAAGTAAAACATCAAGAAAAATGGCGATACAGAAGAAAAAGCAACACAGACACCAACAGACGCTAAATGAGAAATATGTAAAGTGTTTATTTCAAGGTGTTTATTTATAAAATGTTTGTGCAGAAGTATGAAATTATTATTTACATATTCATTGCTGGATGGAATTGGTGCTTATAAGGGTAAGCTTTTGTAAATACATATAATAATATAAAACTGGACTGACTGGACTAAGGTTCACATATTTCCTGCTCTTATGAAAGAATCGGACACAAATTTTGTATCTACAATTGCTATAAATAGCTCTAAACATGTCTTCGTCTAAACCTAAAGAAATGAAGTTGTTGCAACGGTCTAACAATAAAGAATCAATGACATTGAACAATTCGTCTTTAGATGATGTGTCTGCAACATTTCAGCCAATTCTGGTGGTTTTACACAAGCCACAAAATGACTATCAGTCTGCCAATTATACAGCACCCATAGCCAATCAAGCTATTAAAATTGTAAGAAGGCTAACCAAATCTACTGAAATCTATAATAATGGTGTACGTCCGCGGCAGCCTATAAAATATTTTATTCAAAGAGAACAAGAACCCAGAATATGAGAACAACGGTGAATATAACTTATTTTTTATATAAAAGTTTACGAAATATTTGTTTCTTGTTATTCTACATATATGAATTCATTACGTGTTAATAACATGGATACCGCATCTTTCGGCGCTTGGAGCAACGATCCCTCTCCCTTAAAGAATTTGCGCTTGCACACTGCACAAACACGTATTGTTTTATAAGTTCAGAAAATATACTTATATAAAAACTATTGTTTTTAATAATAATAAGCAAATCAATTATATATTATATATATATATATATATATATATATATATATATATAAATAACTCTTGTTTTCTTAGCAATTTTCACAAAATTAAGTTTTGTTTTTGAACTCTTCACCAATTTTCTTTTTGGCGCAAAGACTAAAAAGCAGATTTTGACAAGCGAGCTCAAGGCGAACTAAGGCGGAAGCAGAAGATTTTGACAAACGACTTCAAGGCGAATCAGGTGAACTGTATCAGCTGTTCGCCATTTTGCATATTAAGGTCACCTAGTATAAATGCGCCTTGATTGCATGCATTCGCAAATTCGCCTGCGCTAGCGTACGCATATTATAGTTGGGCCTTTACAGTCAGACTTAAATACTTTAACTTATGTGAAAAATGTGGTGGCACCATAAAATTTGTAAACAAAATCGCCATTGTTCAGAAAACATGTGTTTTGCTTATGATTTAAGCTATTTCAAGTGTTGTGCCTGAAATTATTTTAAGTTTTTCAATTGTGTTAAGAGTCTATGCGTACAATAAATATTATTTTATTGACTTTTTAATCTATTCTATTGATAATTAACTCTACTTACGTAACTTTTTAAAATTTTTTAGCAAATTTTTCTCAACATCAAAATGTTTTCTTTTCCTTAAAAGAAAAATATCAAAGTCACATGTTTACTGTGCGCGATTAAAATCTCATTTAAATGTCCAATGAGGAACATTTAAATTTTTTTAAGTCTAATTTAAGTTTGCGGTGAAAAACGAAATTCGGTATTTATATGGTACTTAAATATAAACTACAATTAAATAGCCACTGATTTATTAGGCATAAGTGTAAGCTATATGTAAGTGTTTTTTAAATGTTGCTACAATTAAGCATTGAATAGGCGAAAGTTGAAATTTTAAATGTAAGCTAAATGTGTCAGGCGATTCAACCTGTTAAAAGGCAATCTGTGTAAATACTTGCTTCACTGCAGGAAAAAGTTGCCGTAACGTCCCAAGCTGCAGAAAATAGAATTTCATTTTAAGGTTACCTGATAGTTGTAAGACAGTGATGGACTGCATATATGTATAATGAGAATGGGAGACAATAGATCATTTTTAGTACTCCTTTCTCTTTTGATATGTTTAGTTGATATATATGTTCAAAGACATGATATACGTATTTTATATGTTTAACTTTCTAATTAAATGTTCTATTCTCACTGAAATATCGCATGTCTGTATGTTATTCGTTGCAGAAGTTCTATTAGAATTAAACATCCGTCTGTACAGAAACTTATATATGCGTCATATTAGAAAATATGTCATATATATTGCAATATGGAAATAAATGTGGCAAGTTTATTAATTATATGACAAGGAATGGCTTATTGTCCTATTGGTTGTGTATTTTGGTGTCTCTTTTGTCTAGTAGTATCTTTTAGTTAATTTGAGTACTTTTTCAACACAAACGCCATTAATATAAACATATTGAAGTGCCGTCAAGTTTTTATGTATACTAATTTCGTTGTGTATTAAAAATTATTTCTTGTTGGTTTAAGTGAACAACAGATTACACGATTTTAAGTATTCCATAAGTGTAACAACATTTACATATAAAGATATTTTATATACAGCTAACATTTAAAATTTCAACTCTCGAGTGTTCCAACCTTTATTGCCATATTGTAGGCTAACTGTTTACAGACATTGCAGGAATATCAGCTGTTTTGTACGGTTTTAATAAGCAAACAAGTTTTTTTGGTTTGTTTACAAACATTTCATATGAACCTTTTTCCCGAAAAAGTATTTGCGCCATGTGCTCGCTATATTCGTGGTTTTAACTATTCGCCTTTAACTTAAAAACTATAAATATGCGCCCAATGCTGCTACCTGCAATCGAAAGTTTCCTAAATTGGACGTCGATTGCAATGGTTGTCATATATCAGAGCTATTTTAAAGATAGTTATAGGGGCGATAAGATTGTGATAAGTTGAAATATGCTAAAAAAATTTTTCTTTTAACTATTGGTTTATATATAAAAAAAAATAACTATGCGCCCAATGCCGCTACATGCAATCGAAAGCTTACTAAGGTGCACGTCGATTGCAATATATATCACATATGTATCAAGGCTCTTCGGAAAAAAAGTTAAAGGGGCGACAAGATTTTGAAAACTTGAAAAACGTCAAAATAATTTTTCTTTTAACTATTGGTTTATATATTTTTAAGATTATGACTATGCACCCAATGCCGCTACCTACAATCGAAAGCTTAATAAAATGCAAGTCGATTGCAATGGTTGTCATATGTCAAAGCTTTCAAAAAAAAAATTATAAGGTCAAACAATTTTTTAAAAGTTGAAATAGGCGTATTAATTTTTATTTTAACTATTGGTTTCTGTCTTAATCGGAGTGTTATCACTGATAGACATTTAAAAGCGAGTTCGCGCAAAATTATTATTTTTGTTTTGTTTTAAATATATTTTTAACAATAACAAAGTGATATAAATATATTTCAAAAACTCCTGAACATATCAACAAATATTTACAAGCGTTAAATTTCGAACAATAACAACCACGTACACTTAATTTAAGTTTATCAAATGAACATTTATGGTTACGTTGTAATTAAAACGCGTTATTTAATTACTTTCCATATACAAAGAATTGTCTATTTCCTTATTTATTTAATAAGAGTTCTAATATAAAATTAAACACAAGTCTCTTCAGCTGAGGCAGAAAACACAACACGCGGAGTCAATTTCTGTTTTCTTCTGTAAAGCTTTTTACAAGCGCTGCCAGTTTCGGGATTCCCAATTATCGGCAATCGTGGAGGTGCTACATCCACTCCCCTTCCAGTGACTAACTTAGGAACAGTTGGGAACGATACTTCTCCATTAGAGTTGCTTACGAACGTGTTATCAGATGACATCTCAGGATTTTCCAAGATTTCAGATTGTTGTGATGTGGTGCTCAGACAAGTCGATGTTAAATTTTCTTGTTGCAAAATATGTTGTTGTGTATCGCCGGTAGTAAAAGCTGGTTTCAGTCTATCAGCACTGACATTGATATCTTTACCTTTGATCTTAATTGTGTATAAACGATCGGATAAACGTTTTACAACTTCGTGTGGACCAGTGTAGGGTGCTTCAAGTGGCTCTCTAACTGCATCCGTGCGCAGAAAAACGTGAGTACTTTCATCGACATCCTTAAAAATTAACATTTTAGCTTTGGTGTGATGAGTTGTAAGGGTTGGTCGAAGTAGATTAAAATGATGACGAAGCTTCTTTAAAAATTCGTGTGATTCAATGCAGTTGTTTGAACTTTCGAAAGAATCATTGGGAAGACGTAATGAGCTACCATATAAAAAATCTGCCGGAGAAGCATGTAGATCTTCCTTGATAGTAGTTCTAAGACCAAGTAGTACCGTAGGAAGTATATCAATCCATGACGTATTTGGATGACACATAAGTGCTGCCTTGAAAGTCCTATGCCATCTCTCGATCATGCCATTGGATTGAGGATGATAGGCGGTAGTTCGGGAAGCCCTGATCCGTTGTTATTGTTTTTGGGCAACCAAACCTAGATACCCAGTGAGACAAAAAGGTTGTTGCGACAGTTTGCGCTGTAATATCTTTGAGTGGGACAACTTCCGGCCATCTCGAAAATCTATCGATCATGGTAAAACAATACCTAAAACCTTGCATCAGTGGTATTATCACGATGTCCACATGGTCGTGATCGAAACGATTATCTGTTACGTCTACATTTTTAGGCGTAAAACGATTGTGTCTGGTTATTTTGGCTCTTTGACAAAAAACACAATCTCGAGACCAACTAATAATTTGTTTTTTAATTCCTGGCCAAACGTACTTTCTCTTGATTTACTCAAACGTTGCTTTTCCACCAGGATGTGATAGGTTGTGTATTGATTTAAAAATTTGCTGCCATAGCTTTTCGGGCACGTACGGTCGGACATAACCAGTTGAAATATCGCAACATATAGTAGAATTATCAAAATGAAAGATTTGTAGTTTTAACGAGTTGTTACTATCCAGTAAGGATTTTAGTTCGTCGTATATTTCCTGTGCTGATTGTAACTCTTCATTCGAGATTGTTGTTAGCATAGAAATTGAGCTTAAACGTGACATTGCATCAGCAACGGTATTTTCCGAGCCAGACAAATGTATGATTTCTGTAGTGAATTGTGCGATGAAATCCAGATGACGCGATTGTCTAGGAGACGCCCTTTCCGGTTTCTGTGAAAATGCATAAATCAGCGGTTTGTGGTCAGTCTTAACAATAAAATGACGAGCTTCTAGTATGTGACGAAAATATTTTATTGCATCGTAAATTGCCAGTAAATCCCTGTCATACGTACTGTAGTTGCATTCTGCCTTCGATAATTTTCTGGAGAAAAAACCTAGTAGTTTCCACGTTCCATCCAATTTTTGTTCAAGAACGGAACCTATTGCCAAATCAGATGCATCAGTTATTAGTGCAATTTGCAAATTGGGGGCCGGATGTGCTAGCATTGTAGCCTCACTTATGCTTCTCTTGCAGGCTTCGAAAGTATCTTCCGTCTCCGCTGTCCACGCTATTTTCCTCTTGTCGTTCTTTTCAGAATTAGAGAGAAAATTGTTAAGTGGAGCTTGCAAATGTGCTGCATGCGGTATGCATCGTCGATAATAATTAATGATGCCAAGAAATCGGCGAAGCTCGCAAATTGTTTCTGGTTTCTTGTAATTTTCAATTGCAGTGACACGATCCCTAGGGGGTCGACAACCATTACTATCGATCGTGTAGCCCAGAAATTTCACTTCCGTCAAACCAAAATTACATATCTGTACATTAATCGTCAAACCATGCTTCTGCAGGCGTGAAAAACCATGAGTAAATGACAATGATGCTGCTCTAACGATTCCGATATGACAATAATATCATCGATGTAACAATAAATAAAGTCGAGACCTCTGAGAACAGATTCCATGAATCACTGGAAAGTCTGTGTGGCATTTCTAAGACCGAAAGGCATGCATAAAAATTCTATTAAACCAGATGGTGTGCATAATGTAGTTTTCGGAATGTCTTCGTCGGCCATAGGTATTTGGTAATATGCCCTCACAAGATCTATAGTGGTAAAAATGGTCTTACCATGTAGATTTTCAGCAAAATCATTAATATTAGCTATCAGATATCGATCCGTCACCGTATGAGCGTTCAATTTTCTATAATCGCCGCAGGCGCGCCAACCACCGGACTTTTTTTGCTACCATATGTAAAGGGCTGGCCCACTGGCTCTTAGAAGGGCGACAAATACCTTGGTCCAGTAAAAAATCTATTTCAGTCTTTGCCGCTACCAGCTTATCTCCTGACAATCTTCGTGGGCCGTCAGCAATGGGTTTACCGGTAGTTTCGATATGAAGTAGAACTGTTGTATCTTCTGTCCGTTTACGGGTTAATGTTGTTTTCGTAATAGAAACGTATTCTTGAAGTAGTGTGGAAAATCTAGTATCTTTTGAAACGGTTTAAATGCAAAAATCTCTTGTTTTACGGATTAAAGCTTAGTCGTATTGTCTATAAGACGTTTATTTCTCAGATCAAGTATAAGATTATAATGTATAAAAAAATCAGCGCCTATTATGGGCGATTGAACGTCAGCAAGAACGAATAACCATTTAATGTCACGACGCAATCCTAGTTCGAGCATAAAAACGCAATGACCATAAGTTACAATCTCACTACAGTTCGCTGCTCATAGTTTAATACTCGAAGGGAAAAGTTTTGTCTTAATCAATGATGGGGGTACTACGGAGACTACCGATCCCGAATCAATTAAAAAATAGGTTCTTGTTTCCTTATCAAAGATATGTAAACGATTTTCTAAAACTACTTTATTGTTATTACTGGCATCGTCGCCAATCGCGTTGACTGACAACATCCCCATTACTTTTTTGAGTGGTTCTTGTAGTGCCGACAATCTGGTCTACAATGTTTTTCACCATCTCCAAACTTTTGGTGATACCAGCAAAGTTGAGATTCTGAGAACTTTTGACCTTGCTGTGAACGACTGCGACTCTTAGAACGGCTACGGCTGTAGCTATACTGATCCGATTGCATCTTGTCAATTTTATCCGATAATCATTTTATCGCATGTGCAAGCTCAGTCATCGATGCTCTAATACCATCAACTGACAATTGCGTTTCGCTGCGTACAACGTTCTGTGATATAGAACCATGTTGGTATTTGCATCCACTATTTTATCTGCTGTTCGAGCAAGTTTGTCCAAATCATCTTCTTCCCATATACTTAAAAGCGGTCGAATTGATTCCGGCATCTGTCCAAGAAAAAGTGTCCGAATTATTGCTTCATTACCTATACCAGGTGCTAGCCGTTTCATGTGGGCTAAAACTTCAGATGGTTTCATACCAATAGTTTCACCACCTTGTAGTAACCGGCGTAGTTTAGATTCAGTCGACTCAGCAAATTTAGAAATCAATCTTTCTTTTAACGCATTGAATTTGTCACTGGCTGGTGGATTTGTTATTAAATCATCAACTGATAAAAGCACATCGTCTTAAAGACGAATTGATACGAAATAAAATTTATCATTATCCAATGTAACATCACTAAAGGTAAAAGACCTCTCCACTTGAGCAAACCATAATTGTGGATTATGCTTATTGAATTTAAGTATATGTATTTTCTGAAGGTTAGATTTCGTTAGGTTATTTAACTGGCCATGTTGCTCCCGCAATGAATGTACTTCTCGCTGAAGTCATCGAATAATTAGTTGTCTCAAAAAAATTACCGTCGTCACTGCTGGTAGAGTTTTCTTCTTGTGTCTCGGTTGATTTGCTTCTTAGATTATACGTAGAACTCATAAGCAAACTTGTTCATGCACCCGCAAGCATATACTCACACATACGTAAGTAGACAAAATCGTTGAAATTCAAAAACGAAGCGACTGCGCTGCCTCTAAGTGATGAAAATGAGTTATTTGCATTCGAGATCAAATATTTACCGTCTGCTATTAATTGCGTCCAAACTCGGGGTCACCAATATGGTTCCATTGTAATTAAAACGCGTTATTTAATTACTTTACATATACAAAGAATTGTAAATCTCTTTATTTATTTAATAAGAGTTCTAATATAAAATTAAACACAAGTCTCTTCAGCTGAAGCAGCAAACACAATACACGGAGTCAATTTCTGTTTTCTTCTGTCAAACTTTTTACAAGCGCTGCCAGATTCGGGATTCCCAATTATCGGCAATCGTGGAGGTGCCACACATTCTTGTTGACAACAACAATACTACATTATGTATGAATTAGCATGCCAACTAGTAAACCAAACAATGGACAAGAAAGCACCAAAAGAGACAATAAGCCTAGGAGTGATAATATAGTAAATGAGAATGCAAATCTTAATGACAGTCGTTCTGATGATGAGTTCAGCTGGCAGTGTGTGCCCGAAAAAATCGTAAAAGGACAAATTCTCAATCGCCAAAAACGCCAGCAACTTGAAACAGGAGCATCTGCTTCTAACCGATTTGCAGCTCTTGAAAATAATGATGATATAGTTAACGATGATACATCATTTCGAGAAGCTCAACGATCAAAACCCCCACCAATTATTATTCCTAATGTCGGTGACTTTGCCAAAATGGTTAACAAGATGTGCAAAGTAGTAGCTAGCAATAAATTTTATTTTGTCTTTTAGAGACGGACAGGTTCGATTAAACATTAGGACGATTGATGCGTACAGAAATATAGTAAAGTATCTTAACGAAAATAAAATAGTTTATCATACCTACCAACTGAAACAGGAACGAGCTTTTACTGTGGTTATGAAGGGTATTCATCACACAACGCCAATTGATGAAATAAAAGCTAACTTACTTTTATTAGGACACGAAGTAAGAAATATAAGAAGCCGCGTAACGCAGATGCAACTTCCAATGTTTTTTGTCGACTTAGACTCTAAACCTAACAACAACGAAATTTATAATATTAAGACATTTGTTCACGCCACTGTTGTTATAGAAGCACCTAACAAATTCGATGATATTATCCAATGCGTTAAATGTCAACAGGTCGGACATACTAAGTCCTATTGCAGAAAGCCATTTATCGGGTGTTTTTTATAGAGTAACTTTGAGTTGGCATCGCTGCTTTATTTGACCATCCATTTAACAGCTGATAGTTGTTTTTTGTTTACTCTGCTTTGACTTTTCATTATGGATCGACTTACACCAGAGCAACGCGTGCAAATTGTGGAAATTTTGAATCAAAATAATGGTTCTGTTCGTCAAACTTATCGTGCACTTCGTCCATATTATGTCGTACATAATCGTCCTTCAGAGCTGCTAATTCGAAGAACAATAGATCGTTTTCAGCCCACATTTACTGTTACTGATAATGTGCATCCCGAGAGACGCCGAACAGTGCGCACTGAAGAATCTATAGCCGCTGTACAGGAAGGCATTGAAGATGATCCTAATCAATCAATTCTTCGCCGTTCTCAGCAACTGGGGTTGTGTCCTTCCACTTTATGGAAGATTTTACGCAAAGACTTTGGCTTAAAAGCCTTCAAGATTCAACTTGTCCAGGAATTAAAGCCAAACGACCATCGTATGCGCTGCCAATTCGGCGAATGGCATTTTGGTTGAATGGGTACGTAAATAAACAGAATTGTCGCATTTGGAGTGAGGAGAATCCACAAAGCTTTTGTCGAAACACCATTACATCCACAGAAAATTACTGTTCATTGGCTCATATGACAGAATGTTACTGTCAATGGTGAACGGTATAGGAACATAATTCGAAGTTTTTTCGAACCTCAATTAACTGGCATTAGTCTTCCTGATATGTGGTTCCAACAGGACGGAGCCACACGCCACACAGCGGGCGCTACAATTGATTTACTCAATGAAACTTTTGACGAAAAAAATAATTTCACGAAATGACCCAATTAATTGGCCCCCAAGATCGTGTGATTTAACTCCATTGGATTATTTTTCTTTGGGTTTATATAAAGTCACTTGTGTACGTTGATAAGCCACAAACAATAGACCACCTGGAAAAGTTATCGGTGAGATATGCCCGCAAATGCTGCGAAAAGTTTGTGAAAATTTGTGTTCCAGATTGCGCCTTGTACGCGCCAGCTGTGGCGACCACATGGCCGAAATCATATTTAAACATTAATGACATACAATTTTATATCCAATAAAAATATATGACTATGTTTTATTATGATTTGAGCTTGTATCACTCTATAGAAAACACCCGATAGATGCGTTAAATGTGGTCTAGATCATCCAACAAATGAATGCACTAAGTTGCCAAATACTCCACCGCAATGCGTTCATTGCTTAGGTAAACATACTGAAAACTATAAAGGCTATGAAGTTTATCAAAAACTACTTAATAAACGCACAAGTAAAATTGTAAAAAATGTAAATGTTAACGAAAATTATAATCATAATTCTAGCCCTAATATTTCTGCTGGTACTCAGAATAATGGTCATTTAACATATGCCCAGACTGTCAGAAGCACAACTGATGGAGTAAATAATGTTTTGGAAAAAATTGAATCAATGCTTGAAAAAGAAATAGAATTAACCAACACATTAACGAATATGATGTCAATGTTAATGACAAGACTATGCAAATAGATGTTATAATTGCAGAATGGCATTTCAAATGATATAAATGAAATAGAAAGTTTTCTTAAAACCAATTATGTTGATATTTACTAGTTTCGGAAACACACCTTACCAGTAAATCCCATTTTCGTGTAAGAGGATGGGATATAATAACAGCCAATCAACCTAATGACTTTAAAATATGGAGCATTAGAGTCAATAACTGGTCTTCATTTGCAAGCTGCTGGTGTTAAAATAACTTGCAATAAATGTAGCACATCAATATATTCAATATATTCTCCTCCAAGATACGATATTAAATGCGATCAATATGAAACCTTTTTTAACAACCTTAGAAATAGATTTTTAACGCTAAGCACGTTTGGTGAGGATCACGTTTAATAAATACAAAAGGTAAAGAACTCTTTAAATGTATCGCCCAAAATGGTTACAGTTCGCTATCAACAGGAGCACCTACATACTGGCCAACTGATACTTCCAAAATACCTGATCTTTAGATTTTTTTTTGTTTTTAAGGGAATTCCCCAAACCTCATTAGGTATTGTATCTAGTAATGACTTAAACTCTGATCACAGCCCAATTATTGTTAGCTTTTAAACTGTCTGCAAAACACGCTACAAAAATACCAGGCTTATTTCTGCGAACACTAACATTTGCTCTTTCCAACAGTTCAGTGAAATCAATATTGAATTAAATTTGTCGTTGAAAACCGGATATGAAACTTAGATGGCTATTGAAAGTTTTTCTAAATTAGTACACGAACTTCGTTCAAATCATCCCCACAAGACAACTCACCACTTATAAAAAAAGACTTCGTAAAATTTGGAAAATAACAACATTACCTCAAGACAAAACGAACTTCAATCATAAAGCTATCTCCTTGAAGAAAAGATTAAAGAAACTAAAGAATGATTATATTATTAGATTTTTAGGCAATCTAAGCCTGGCTAAGAATAATGATTATAACCTTTGGAAAGCAACAAAATATCTCAAACATTCCTAAAAGCGAAATGTTCCGATAAAGGATGCAAACGGCGATTGGTGCAGAACTGACATAAGTAAAGTTACTGCATTTAAGTCGCACCTTGAAACAATATTTACACCATTTTCATTTTGTGGTATAAAAGATGACGTAAAAATCAAAAATTTTATGGATCTTCCATGCCAAAATGAGTAAACCAATCAAGGCTTTTAGTGCTGGAGAGGTAAAAGCAGAAGTCAGAAAGTTAAACTCAAAAAAATCTCCTGGTTACGACGAAGTAGACGCCAAAGTTATCAAACATTTTCTCAAAAGAGCTTTAGTTTTTCTGACAGTTCTGTTTAATGCAGTAATGTGGTTATCACATTTCCCTACTGAATGGAAACACGCCAAAATTATAATTATTCAAAAGCCTAACAAGCCAGAACATTCCATTGAGTCATACAGACCTATTAGCTTACTACCAGCCTTGTCTAAATTATTTGACAGACTTTTTAAGAAAAGGTTTATGCCAGTATTTCAATTCCATAGAGTTATACCTGATCATCGGGTTTCGAAATAATCATGGGACTCCTGAGCAGTGCCATAGAGTTGTGAAAACAATAAGAGATTCTCTAGAAAACAAATTGTACTGTTCATCAGTATTCCTTGATGTAAAGCAAGCATTTGACAGAGTTTGGCATGATGGACTCCTGTGTAAGTTGAAAAAAATTACTGCAAGCACCGTACTACCTCCTATTCAGGTCATATCTAAGAGATCGTACTTTTTATGTCAATATCAACGACGAAAGCTCGGAAATTGGCGTTATTAAGGTTAATGTGCCAGGGAAGTGTATTGGGTCCAACTCTATACGCCTTATTTACTACTTATATGCCTTTAAACACTGATGTTGTGATTGCAACTTACGCAGATGATACTATATTAGCATCCAATGGATCTCCATCTATAGCCTCTAGTATAGTTCAAAATGAACTCGACTTGATTAGTAACTGGTTAAGAAAATGGAACATTACAGTGAATGAAAAAAAAATCTACTCACGTTACATTTACTCTGAAAAAGGGTGACTGTCCTGCAGTTAATTTAAAAGGAATAGCAATACCTGATTCTAACGAAGTTAAATGTTTAGGTCTAAACATTTATCGGCGCTTAACTTGGAAAACACATATAAAACTAAAAAGACAACAACTAAATATAAAAACAAAAGAAAATGCACTGGCTCTTTGGTCCAAGATCGGAATTAAGTATAAGCAACAAACTACTGTTATATAAAACTGTATTAAAACCTATATGGACTTATGGAATTTAATTATGGGGAACCGCTTCTTATTCCAACATTGACGTTATTCAATGCAAAACTCTTAGACTTATAGTGGATGCACCTTGGTATGTAAGAAACACTACAATTAAAAATAATCTCGATGTTTCATACATAAGAAAGGAAATCAAAATATATAGTACAAATTACTTCAAAAGACTTAGCGACCATCAAAACATTCTTGCGATAAAGCTTTGAGATGACAGTGATGAGGTTAGAAGACTTAAAAGACTGCATATATTAGATCTCCCATTTCAATGTTAATTGAAATATGTATAATGTTTATCTCGGTTATACCATAGATAATAAGATTTCAAAATTATACAAGTTTATACTTGGTAGATTCAATGGAATTTAACGATACTGTTATATTATTTTTGTAGAAGCTAACAGATTTGCTTATTATTTCAATGTAAATAGATTGCAAATAAGAAATTGAATTTAAAAAAAAAACTATTGGTTTCTAAATTAAAAACTATGAATATGCGCTCAATGCTGCTACCTGCAGTCCAAAACTTACTAAATTATACGTCGATTGCAATGGTTGTCATATATCAAAGCTATTCTCAAAAAAAAGTTATAGTGGCAACAAGATTTTGAAAAGTGGAAAAATGAAGAAATGTTTCATGCTCTATTTCCTTATTACTTAAAAACTAAAAAATTTTATATTTGCAGAAGATTCATTTGTTGTTGGATATACACGAAGTGTGATAAATATATAGCTTAAATATGCATATACCTTTACAATATTTTAAATCTTTTTCTTTACAGGCAGTTCATCAAACGAATTAGGGCCGGATTATGGTTTATAACACAAAAATGTTGTGTTGTTTTAGTTACAACACAACAGTAACCCTTTTTGCGATTATGGTTTACAACAGGTGGCTGTTGTATATGTCATGGAGTTGTAATGTTATTGTAGTAGATATTTCCATAAAAAAGCATATCTGCGCGCCAAAAAATGTCAAATTCTTCGTCAGAAATACATAAATAAAACAGAAAGAATTATGGATATTAACGTTGATTTATGTTTTGATGATGAAATTGAAAGTAACAATAATACATACATGGCACGTATTCGGAAAAATATTCGCGACAAATCATATTCATTAGAGTTACCAAATACTGAGTACGTATGATTTTTTCTAAAATAATACATTTTTAAAATGTATGAATTACACATACATAATTTTATTGTTTTATAAAAATGTGCCGGATAAACAAGCATGCTTTATTGTTCTTGTTACAAAAGCTTGACTCCTTTTTTAACACCTTCAATCCGCTGCTCTGCCATTCCACCGGTTTTAAAATTGCATTGTGCATTGAGGTATTTTGCTGATGGTAGTTATCAAAGAAGCAGCGGCAATGATTTTAATATTGGAGTTTCACAACCAACTGTTATCTGTACCAGTACTTTGAAAATTTATCTTGTTTGAAGTCAATTTTCTTTTTTTTCATTTGTTTTTTTTTTTTTTTGTAATTTTGCTAAGAACAAATAATAATTAATTATTTTTCTGCTTTTTAGATTTTATGTGTTAACTTAAAAATTTTTCTCCATTTTGCTTTTTTAACTTGTAACGCTTGCGAAACAACACCTAATGATCTGTTGTACGTTTTTGACAGTACTGACAACACATAAATCCGATAATCGGTATTGTCAAAGGCAAACAACTTAACATACAACATTAAAAACAACAGTTGTAAGCCATAATCGGGCCCTTAATTCATGAAGAGGATATTAATTTAAAGAAGTCTACTCTTCTATTAACTTTCTTTATAGAACCCTATGTGTTTGAAACGCAAAGCGAATCATGAATTTCTGTACCTTTGATCGGCAAAGAATCTGTGTCCAAAACAAAACCAATATAAAAAATCTTTGGAGAGTTGTTTTCAATTTCCTAATATATAAAAATAAGTTAAATTGTTTTAGTAATTGATGTTCTGCGGAATGCCTGAACCGATTTTGTTTCTGCAAGTTTATATAAAAGGTGACGTCAATACCATGGTTTTTATGTAAATACAGTTTCTGTATGTGTATTGGTTTATGAGTTATAGCCATTTTAGTGAACACTCCAATCATTTCGAAATATTTGAGTTAATATTTTGAAAAACTGAAATACAATTCGTTTTTAAGTTCATTACAATTAAATTGTGGTCAAACTATTAATTTAATTTATATACTTAGCTATTCTAAATCACAACTTCGGGGATCTATGAAATAAATTACATATAAATACATCACTAAAAACTTAAATATTTAAATACATTATGCACAGCCCACGTCATATGCATAAGTACGCGAATAAGAAATCTGTTGAAGCTTTGGAAAGATCAATGAAAGATCTCCGAGATAACTCAGAGTTGTTTGGTGGTGCGTTGATTTTATTGTCAGGCGATTTTAAGTAAACATTGCCCGACATTCCTAGATCGACAGCTGCTGATGAAATTACCGCTTGCCTTAAGTCTTTATATTTATGCAATGATCCATCTGCTGATAAGTTCTCTAAGCAATTGCTGAAAATTGGGAATGGTGCAGCCTGCTGATGACACAGGATTGATAACATTGCCAAATGATTTTTGCCGTTTCGCACAGTCAAAAGAGGAATTGATTGAATGTGCTTCACTAACATAGCACAACAATATACATACATGCCCATGCATGGTTGAGTGCCAGAGCGATTTTAGCGTCAAAGAACAAAGATGTTACTGAATTAAACATGACTATACAATCAAAGATTCCTGGCGAAGTGGTGTTGTACAAGTCTGTCGAGTTACCAATGAAGGATATGTCGTGAATTATCCAACAGAATTTTAGAATTCGTTGAACTTACTAGGATTGCCTCCGCATAATCTCCAATAGAAAGTTGGAGCCACTATTATTATGCTTCTTAATATCAATCAACCCCGTTTGTGTAATGGTACAAGACTTGCTATTAAAAGGTTGATAGCTTATGTAATTGAAGCTACTATTTTAACTGGAAAATTAAAAGGCGAAGACGTATCCCAATGATTCCGTCTGATATACCATTTGAATTTAAACGACTTCAGTTTCCTGTTCGCCTTGCGTTTGCGATTATCATTAATAAGGCGCAAGGCCAATCTTTAGAAATTTGTAGACTGAATTTAGTGTATCCAGTTTTCTCACATGGACAGTTCTATGTAGCCTGTTCGCGCGTTGGCAAACTATCGGTTTTGTATATTTACACCGAAAATGGAAAAACAACAAATGTTGTGATATTATTTTTATTGAATTATTAATATAGCAACAACAAATGTTGTTTACCACAGAGCATTACAATAAAAGCAGTTTATCACTGATTAAAATGAATTCGAATAAATTTTTTTATTTTCTTTTTTGCACTACGAAGTGTTTTTTTTTTTTTTTTTTGATAGTATGAAATTTTTTTGTTGGGTGGTTAAGCAAAAGACTTTCATAAACCATTTGAGAATTTAAATGAAAACTCACAAAAGATTTAAAAAAATCGCATTATAATAAGTGTAGTAGGCTATGAAACTTTTGTATAAGTTTATAAGCAAATAAATTTCATATCATAATAATACAATGACATTATGTCAAATAGTTAATTTAATAGCAGTTAAAATGAGGTTTTACTTTTCATTTTGCATTATAAATACTTTTATTATTACCTAAAGGATTTCTAATTGTGCAAAGGTATAGAAAAATAAAAATAGAGTAATTTTGAATAAACGTTTTTTTGTTGGGTTTTGGTTTTATAAGTTTTATAGCCTACTACACTAATTATAATGTAATTTTTTAAATTTTTTGTGAGTTTTCATTTAAATTCTCAAATGGTTTGTAAAAGATTTTTGATAAGATGAACGGTTAAAACTTTAAAAAACAGTGGTTGAAGTCTACTGATGATTTTGTAAAAGCGCCAAAGAAATGCATATAGACATTGCTTAACCACCCAACAAATAAATTTCATATTATAATAATACAATGACAGTATGTTAAATAGTTAATTTAGTAAAATTGATATTCATTGATTTTAAAAAGTTATATGACAATCAAGTGTAAATTTGTTTTAAATGGTCTTTTTATCGAAATCGGAAACCAAATACCATTCCCAAAATTCTATACAAACCGACAATTGGCGTTGTGTGACAAAATCATTGCAAAATAGTATACATACATTATATACAAATATTTTAGCAATCACTTCAAAAAGTTTCCTATATATTTTTGTTCTTATATATTTTTGTGAAAATATATAGGAACAATAATCCTTTTTTATAAAATGTTCTGTGGTCCTGAAAAGGAGCGATTGTTTTTAAAAATGGTTATAACAGCCATTTAATTCAAGCTCGTTCACCAGGAATTCATCTGGCCAAAAGCATATAGATGGTGTAGAAATTGGTATTTAGGAAGATCCCAAGCAAATAAGCTTCACCGGCTTCCTGAAGAGCCATCGCAACAGTGCTGTGGAAACACAATTCAGTTTTAAAATCTTGAACACTTTCACAAACCAAATGTTGGAAGGGCAATTTGCGAATCAAGAATGCACTACTTTCCTCGTAGCAACGAATTTCATGCAAAACTACTGTGCCAGGACGAAAACAATGTGGTTTAGTGCAACCGCCGGTAGCTAGTGTACTTTTACGAACTGCCTTGTTTCCTAAAAAAGTAAGGAATATAAAAAATAAATTGTTTTAATAGAGGTGAAGAAATAGAAACAAAGCATAACCTGAAACCATTATATATATTCCAATACTGCTTTTTCACTAAACCAGTGTCATTTGACTTCCATCGCCTCTTTGACAGAACAGTGCTTTCACGAACTTCATCCAATAGTACTGAATTTGTAGGCAGTATTGGAGGATTTCACTCCATTTTTGAAAGAGTATTTGACTGTTGGGATGCCATGACTAATATAATTTACTACTGAAAATGAATAAGAAAATATACACTATTTACTAAAGTCTGTCCATACGTATGTCTGCCGGCCAAACCATTATGTGATTTTGTACTTAAAAATCTTTTAAAGGGATGGTGTTTTTAATATTCATACAGATAAGCATACAGTTTTTAATTGTGCGTTTTTCAACTTTTCACAAGCTTGTTGCCCCTATAACTTTTTTTTGGAATAGCTTTAATATACATGTATGTATGACCATTGCTATCGACACATAATTTAGTAAGCTTTCGACTGCAGGTAGCAGCGTTGGGCGCATACTGATAGTTTTTAAATTATAAGCAAATAGTTAAAACCACCGCCAAAATATATAGTGAGCACATGGCGCAAATACTTTTTCAAAAAAAAAAACGTGCATATGCAATGTTTGTAAACAAACCAAATAATCTTCTTAACTTCTTAAAACGGTAGAAAACAGATAAGAATCCTGCAATGTTTATAAACAGTCAGCCATGTTGTAAGCAAAGGGAAAAACATTGTTAAAACCGAAAATTTGGCAACATATTTTCTTCACGACGATCATACTGCCTGTAACATACTTTTTTGCACGGTTGAAAAAAGGTCGAAGAACTAAAGTACGCAAAGATGTATTACTTTTTTGCAACTCTGCCGGCATAGTTTGCTTACCAAAAAGTTGGTTGTTTGAGAAAGAGTATGTTATTTCAATTCCAATAAGCTCCTAACAAACGCAAACAAATTTAATTATATGAATAAAATAAAATTTCTGAATAAAACATATCAATTTGATTATTGGTATTTATAGAAAACGACTGTCCATTTTTCATACAAATAATTTCCAAAGTTCGAAAAAGTATAGTATCACTCCCAGTAATTTTCTCTTATATAATTGATAATAAGAAAGTGTCGCGGATCGGAAATTACGTTACTGTACAGATGTCAAAAGAACATTTTTAAGAATTTATGGGGTATTCCCCCTCAATATGTAAAGTCGTCAGAATGCACCAACACATTGTCAAATATAAAATTCCACCGATCTAAAAATTGGGGTTGATAGTGTGAGATGCCCTTAAAACGACTGTACAGTTGTCGAGAACATCTATTGAAGAATTTAGGGGGTATAATACCCTCAATATGTAAAATCTTCAGAATAAACATTAATACCATATCCTTTACATACAATTTTTGTTTAAATTGAGATATACTATCGACATCGCAAATGCAATACCTAAGTCGACATTGTAAAAACAATAAAATCTCAGTGTTTTATTCTGTTGCACTCATGATGACAACTGTGTTATGTTTTCGTTTATATTATGTTGCAGTGTTGCCATATTTCATACATACTAATGTATATACTATCTCCCTTTTTAAAATACTTACTAATATTAAGATATATAAATACAAATTCTTAAGATTTCATTAAATAAATATAAAATTTAGAATTCAATTACGTAGCCATCGAGCATTTCTTCTAAACACCTCCTCCAGTTCTATCCAATATGACCTAGGAGCATCATGAGCTTCCAATATTTCTGCTTTTTTCCATCCTTTTCGATTATGGTTTTACCGTTTTTCAAATGGTTGCTTCGCAATTGCTCCTCGATCATAGTATTTCTTCGAGTACCGTTTCTTCATATCAATATTTTTGTTTATGTTCGGCACGATACTTAGCTTATATAAAGAACTTTTTGCTGGCACCAATGGTTGTGTTTTTCTGCTCATCAAAATTTCTGCTGGTGATGCATTTACTTCTTTCAAAGGAGTATATCTGCATTCAAGCAAAGAGTGCCTCTTGGTTTTCCTGCGACTTTTTTATCAAATTTTTTGCTATCCCCACGTAGCTTTCTGCAATGCTATTACATTGGGCATACTCTGGACTCTTTGTTCCCAGTCTTATATCATTTTATCTGCAAAACTGAAAAACAAATTAAAATAAAGTAAAATTTTTGATTACAACAACAAAAAATAAGGCACTTTATTTTTCAACTGCTTAAAACAAAACTCACACTTAAGGTGGTGCACGATAAATTTTTCTTTTTATATTAAATTTAAAAAACATTAAAAAAATTTTTTTTACTTCCCATTGTTGTCAGTAAAATGTGAAGACTCCGTGGAATACTTTCAACCAAATTCTTGCAATCCTCGGGTTCAATATTGTACCACTCTCTGTAACAATTTTTTTATTGGGGCAATACTCCTTGGCCGGCGTTTCGCCATTATTTTTTTTAATTCTGCCCATATTCTATGAAATTTAAGTCTGGTGACTGGGGAGGAGTTTCCAAAATTTTTGCGCAATTATAAAGAAGCCAAGTGAGGCATTCATAGAGTTTTGTTTAGGGTCGTTGTCTTGGTAGAACGCGAAGTCTTCTTTTATACCAAGATTGTCGGAGCTCTCTACCACGTTTTTTTTCAAAATGTGAATTTAATATTTAGAATCCATAATTCCGTTAACAAAATTAATTTTCCCGATCCTGGGTGCCGACATAAACCCCCATATCATAAGGGAACCACCACCGCACTTGACTATCTTTTTAATAGCGTTATCATTAAATTCACAACGAGGTTTGCGTCAAGCGAATCTTTTTCCATCCGGTTCAAAAGGGTTTATTTTCGTTTCATCTGTTAAAATAACCTAATGAAATAATATTTAAATAGAAAAAGTTCAAAAATGGTAGCATAAATATTATTAGTTTGGATCAGAATGTCGAATCCATGCTGCAATATATTTGAGCGAAGGCGTATCTCAGTCGTTGGTTTTTTTCGATATTAAAGGCTTTCGACGACATCATCTACCATGTAAATTGTTGTTTCTGAAGATTCGTCGGACATTCAGTCAAAAATCCATTTATACCTCTTTGTAAAATTTTCTAGTGAAAAAAGATACTTCAGTTGATTATTAATTAGCATTCGAGGATTTTCATAAGTATCTTTAAGATTTTTCCACGTTATATCGAAACTTTGATTCGACAAAGGGCATTTCGATACAATTTCCTTTGCCTCCTCATGCGTAACAAGTGACACAGCCGTTCATTATTACTAAGACTCGAAATGTTGACGTATAGAGTGGAAAATAAATTTCGAAATGTAGGCCAAGACAAATAACCACCAATAAATACATCTACATCACAGGGAGGAAAGCTCATAGAGTGAGTTCAAATATCACCTCTACTACTATCCGACAGTAGATCATTTTGTTTTTAATCTAACATATCGCATTCGTGTTTTTTCTTCCTTATGTTTCCTAGACATTTCACATACGAGGCATATGCAGCTCTATATTTAGCTGTAATTACCTTCGCATCAGTAGTCACAGTGTCATCAACGGTATCAAGCCCTTTCGAGGACTTTAAACCGTAAAGACACTTTTCATAAGTCTGTTTGACTTTCTCCCATAAAGAAGTTAATTCTTCGTCATGAAGCTCTAGAGTAAACGTTGAAACAAGCTTCAAATATGACGGTATCATCAGTGGCTCTAACAAATTTTTCTATTGCAATAGTAGTCAATTTATATTAAAAATCGATTTTTATAACTTTTCCCACCAATCAAATAAATTTTAAATTCAATTAAATATCCAAATAAACTTTGATTAAATTATGAATAATGTTGCAACTAGATAGTAATTCTAAAATGAGTCATTAAGGACTCCTGATGAATATGTGTAGTATATTGAGTCATTAAGGACTCCTGATGAATATGCGTAGTATATTGAGTCATTAAGTACTCCTGAGGACTGTATAATTTAATAAATATATTTATATACATATAATATTTTTTTTTATAAATAAGTGGGCCAAGAAGGAACCCTGTTGATGTCGACCGAATGTGAGCCATGAGGGACTCCTGTTGATTGATATTCGTAGTGAGCCATGAAGGACCCCTGTGGATTGATATTGGTAGTGAGCCATGAAGGACTCCTATTGCTGCGGAAAAAGGTGATTAGTAGAAGTAAATTGATTAAGTGCTTCGGAATTATAATTGATGAAAAACAACAGGTTCAGTGATTGGGCGCGTAATTATACCAGCATAAACCTCCAAGAAGTTGCAGGTAATTGCTCGTTTTTAATGAGGACTAATTCGGTCACTATAATTTTCCTTTGTGAATGTTTCCACTTATATCGTTTTTGTATTTCTACGGGATTTTTCTCTTTCCATCTTTTATAAAACTGATGATGGCGATATCTACTGAAAATACTATCCGGGCTATCATAAATTGCAGATTTGCAGAATGTCTAATCCTAATAAAAAATTCCTCTTATGAGCTGAATGCGTTGAATGAAAAAATTTAAAAACATATGCCAGCACATGTAACTCTCTATCTAGAAACGAAAATCGATCCAAACTATCTTCAAGTTTTGAAAAGTATGGAGTATGACCCTTTCCATTTTTCTTTTCACTGTTAGTATTGAAATTTTTTTAACGCGAGAGTAAGCCAATCATTTTTATTTTGGCTCAACCATGATGGACCGTGCCACCAAAGCTCACTTTTCGATAACGTGAGCTGATTAAATTCATTTATGTATATGCATTTGTAGAAGAAGATTCTTCTAGCTTTCTTGGGATAAATTACCTCGTAAAGGTGTATGTTTGATAAAACAAATATTAGCAAAAGTGTACCCGTAAGGTGACTTTAGTTATCCAAAGGCGAAAAGGTAATAATATAATGTATATCTATTTTTTGTAAAAGTGGCGCAATAACACTTAAGTACCGGTAACGGTCCACTTGCTGAAAACCATAAAGGTTTCCAACAAGGTTAAAACAAAGATTATTTAAATTATATTAAACTAAAAAACAGTTGAACCGTGGTTAAATGACTTCGTACTTAAACAGTCATTGCTAGTTGAGTCTCGGGGTTTTAACAAACATTTTTAGACATTAGAAGTATTTTAAATCGTGCCCACCTAAGTTCTCGGGATACCTCAAATACATGTTCCAATCGGAAGAAAGTAAAGAGATTAAGAACCAAAGTAGGTAAGAAGTGATAGTTTTGTATGTTATTTGGTGTAAGCTGGTAAATAAGAAAAGTATATTGTAGGTGGTGGTGAACTGCAAGTACAAATAAATTTTCCCCAGAAAAAAGAAAAAATCCGAAACTAAGTAGCTGGCTAGAAGTTATCTCTTCATCAGGTGTAGAATAGTAGGACAAGCATGTAGTGCGATTCTCAATCGTTTTATAACAAAAACGTGTGCTTTTAACAACACTTGTTATTGTTTGAGTCAGCTGTTTCAAGCAGTTGTTATTTTTAACGAAATAAATTGTGGTTTATTACAACATTTTTGGTGCTGTTTAAAGTTTTTGAAGAAAAGTGTTTCTCTATATGAATAACAAATTATAATTTTAATAAAAATATATAATGGCTTTTGAGTATTAGGCTACAATTTATATGAAAAGGGCGAGTTGATGGTGCTCCCTCAGTCAACCGGCGTGATCTTCGTGACATAGATAATTCTTTTGAGTTAGCATTAATAGCACTATGTTTTTTGAAAATTTTAGGTTCCCGATGACTCAATTAGAGCGGCAAGATATAAAAACAATTTTTGCTTCATCATCCTCACCTTTTGTAGCAGGCACTATTGGAGCCATTGATTGCACTCATATCTCCATTTTAGCACCAAAAATACACGAAGAGGCCTATGTCAACCACCACGGCTACCACTCTATTAATGTGCAAATGGTAAGAGCAAGAACTTATAAATGCTTCTATACATACATATATATCCTAATATTAATCTTATAGATATGTGATCCAAATCTTAGAATTTTAAATGTTAATGCAAAATTTCCGGGGGCACGGCATGATTCCTACATTTGGAGCTGTTCTGCTTTTTGGAGAGATGCAGCGAAACCTTGAAATGGATAACAAAATGTTAAAATAGCTTAACAAATAATAAAAAAAAATTATCGACAGGCGACTCATTAGAGCCGTGGCTGATGACACTACTAACAAATCAACCAAAGGGTAGCCCTAAATTCCGCTACAATGAGGCATTGTGTAAAGCACGCAATCCAGTAGAAAGACTTTTTGGTGTTCTCAAATCAACTTGGAGATGTTTATCTCAGCAAAGAATGCTCCTGTATAATCCCGGATTTGCGGGAAAAGTTTTCAATGCATGTGCAGTATTGCATAATTTAGAAGAGCAAGTGAACCTATTATTTAAACAGGCAGTAGTTCGCTAATCCAAGATGCGCCATTCGCCGGAGCAAAACGCGTACAAGACCGTTCAATTGCCAATTTTTTGAATTAGTCTATATTGCACTATTTAACACTATACTTAAATGTATGTATGTATGCATAATGGTATAAACATTTTCTATATCAAAAAAATACACAATAATTCATAAGCAATTCAGTCTTTTTATTCTTTCAATCTTTGTAATTTCTTAAAGCTAATATCTTATTTGTATATATATATATATATATATATATATATATATCTGTATATGTATATATATATATATATATATATATATCTATATATATATATATATATATATATATATATATATGTATAAGGCTCCTCGTCGAGCCGTATGTGAAATTGCCGGTAATGAAAAAATTGTAAAAAGAATTTTCGAAAATTTACATCGTTTAAGCTTACCTCTTCCAACAACTCTCTGCAACAGTGTCGTGTCCCTCAATGTAATCATTACCAATAAGAGCCACCACACGTCTCCCAAGGTCACTAATGGGCTCCTGACTGGTAGGTCTGTTACCAGTCCGCGCCAGCTCTTTTTTTCTGTCTGGCACCTTGATGCTGGTGCGGCTTTTCAGGTCTCTCCATACCAATTGATGAAATAAACTTACAGCCATCATATTAAGGGTCATTATTACAACTTGATGTTATCTTAAAGTGAGATTTTATCGGTCGGATAAATACATTTTCATTATTACAACATTCTCTTAATCTAAATATGTGTGATAAATTAAAGGCAAGTTCGACTTTGCAATAAGTTTTACCAGGAGGATTTATGTTTATATTACCATATTTTCGTATTTTTTAATATGGTAGCACCAAACATAGGTCTTCTTCACTTGAAAAGTTTTTTTCCCGTCTTCTCACAGCTCGCACGATTATTTCCTTAGATGCTTATATTTTTTATTTTATGACACAAAGTTATATTTTCACAAACAAAAGCTGGATTTATTTTTAAAAGGAAAAAACAAGTGTGTCGTTGCCACTACAATTTTTCGTGATCTAAATAGACTTTCAAAAGTAGGCGGTAATTGCTAACGGTATTGCCACACAATAAGAAATTTACATTTAATATTACCGGCAAGTTGTAATAATGAAAAGTTGCTACCGGCCACTTTATCGACTTGTTATGCTAACACTGGCATTTACTACCATCAACTTTGTCGTCAATTTGTAATAATAGCCGTAAATAAATTTTACTTATTACCTACCGTGTGCCATTGGTCCACTGTCTTGATTGCTCTACAAAGACACAGCATTGCTGCCAGCTCACTCCACTTTTTCTCTTGCTCGAGTTTGCCGTACAATTTCTGGAACTATCCCGTCGCTATACCCGGGTTTTTCGATATAAAATCAGCCATATAGCTTAGCTGTTCGGCTGAAGCACGGCTGCGTTTTGTGGGAATATTTGACTACATTCCACAAATATGCATATGTACATACATACATATGTAATAATAATAAAAAAAAAATAATTTTTTTTCTTACCTTGACTTTTATTTTGACAAAGACGCCACTACTTTAAAATTTTTAACAACAATGGTAACAAAAGGTTACCGAATAGATCAATCGTTAGTGCAAACAATAACAATAATTGATAAATTTAACAACTGTCGAATCGTTAAAAGTTACTGTAGTGTAGGCTAGTGTTAAATATAAAAAAGTATACTTAAACCAACCTATGTAAATGATCATTATAAAAGGTATCGTTATAACTTAACAAACAAACATATGTATGTACGCATTGATACGTATTCAAAACAAAACCAGTTAGTTAATATATACAGATTTATATCGATATTTAAATTCTTTCGCTAAGAATAATTGTTACAATTAGCTCTTAATATTGTTTTGAAATTACTTTGATTTTATTCAATAAAGAACTTGTGAAGAATATACATCATATTTGGCGACGAGTAGTGTGGAACCCGGCATTATAAAAGAAAAGTTTAAAAGTTAAAAGAAAATTTAAATTTAAATAAATAATAAAATTTATTTCTTAAAAATTTTATTAATAAGACTGTGCTAGTGAAAAAAACCTACATAATAAAAAAACCTGTAATAAAGTATCAAAAAATCCAAAAGTTGGTATAAAAAGTTCAAGTAAGAATTTCGAGGAAAATTAAATAAAAAAGCAATGTCGTTGATTGGGTTAATTGAGCAATTTGTTTTCGAAGAAGATTTTGCTGAATATTTAGAGCGGGTTGAACAACTATTTGTAATAAATAATGTGGAAGAAAATAACAAAGTGGCTTTATTTTTAACATTGGTCGGCCCAGAAACTTATAAAATAATAAAATCGGTGTTGTTACTAGAAAAGCCAACAAGTAAAACTTTCAAGGATTTGGTAAAAATAATCTTGCCACATTTCAGTCCGGAAAAAAATGTTATTGCCGAACGGTTTAAATTCTATAGTTGTTCCCAGAAACCCAATGAGCCCATGAGTGAACACATACTAAACTTGAAATTATTATCAGCCCGTTGTGAGTTTGGTGCATTTTTAAATGAAGCGTTGCGTGATCGTTTAGTTTGTGGCGTAAGCAGCAGCCAACTCCAAACAAAATTGCTGTCAACATCATCTTTGAATTGGGATAAAGCGTGCAAATTGGCACAATCGTTCGAGCTAATCAACAAAGAGCAAAAAAGTATGCATCCATCGTCGTATGATGTCAACAAAATAAATCATTACCCTGAAAATTACAAGAAGTATGAAAAATGTGCCAAATGTGCTTCCAAGCATGCAAATGTCAGTTGTCCGGCTAAGGAGTGGACTTGGTTTGCCTGTGGTAAGAAAGGGCATTCGGCGAAGGCGTGTTTCTAAAAAAAAAAAATTAATCCACCCAAAGGAATTTAAGTAGGAAGAACAAGGTACGAGTTGGAGTTTAACCTGGGATCGTTGAACTGGGTAAATAAAGCGGAGTCGTCACCACTGGTAAAGAGTTTCGTCGTAAATGGTAAAACCTTGGAAATGGAAATAGATACCGGAGCCGTCGTGTCTGTTATATCTAATGTAGATTATGAATTTTATTTTAATGATTTAAAATTAAACAGTATTTATTTCCCCCCTTTACAAGTTTTAACAGGTAATACTGTGGAGGTTCTTGGTAAAATGTGGGTGACAGTTGATGGAATAAGTGATTTGGAATTTATGGTAGTAAAATCTAACAGGCAATTCACGCCTTTAATGGGACGGAATTGGATAGATGTTTTATGTCCTGGTTGGCGAATTTTTTTTAATGTAAGTTTGAGTATGTCAAGTGATATTGTATCTATAAAAAACGTCTGCCAGACTAGTACCGTGGAAGAGTTGAAAAGTAGTTTTCCATCCTTTTTTTGTATTGTACAAGCCCCATTAACAGTTTTTCAGCTGATATTTTTGCCAAGCCAAATTCTCAGCCAAAGTTTTTTAAGGCGTACACGTGCCTTTAAGTTTAAGAAAGTCGGTAGAGGCCGAGTTAGGTCGAATGCGTGACGAGGGGATAATAGAGCCCGTCCAAAAAAGTGTTTAATGTAAGAATCTGTGGAAATTTTAAAGTAACAATAAACCCAGTTATTGAAATGAATCTATATCCATTACCGTTAATTGATGATATTCTCACAAGCTTTTGTACTCTCGATTTGAGTAAGGCTTATTTACAGCTACCGGTAAATAAATCTTCTCGTGAGTTGTTAACTATCAATACCCATATGGGGTTGTTTCAATTTTGCCGTTTACCATTTGGAGTTTCAACTGCACCTATGATTTTTCAAAGGGTGATGGATCAAATTATGCAGGGCATAGGTGGCGTTGAAGTATATCTAGATGATATTTTAGTTTCTGGTAACGGCGAACAAGATTGTAAAGCTAAATTGTGTAAAGTTTTATGTAGATTGCAAGAATATAATGTTAAAATCAATTGGAATAAATGTAAACTTTTGGTAAATACCATTGAGTATTTGGGTCATACCATTACCCCTGACGGTATAAAACCTTCAAATTCTGAAATGGAGGCTATAATACCAGCACCTGAACCAAGTAATATTGACCAACTTCAAAGCTTCTTAGGATTAATTAATTATTGTTCCAAGTTTTTGCCAAATAGTGCTACAGTTTTAGCACTTTTGTATAAGTTATTGCGTAAAGACGTAAAATGGAGTTGGAATGAGGAATGCGTCCTTGCTTTTCAAGGCTGTAAGAAATTATTGTGCAATAAGAATTTGTTGGTTCATTTCGTGAGTGCTATTCTAAATGTAGTTGTTGATAGTCAGGAGAGGCCGTGCTACATGGTTTCATCTACTTTAAGTAAAGCAGAGAAAAATTATTCTCAGATTCATAGAGCTGTGGTATTTTCAATTCGCAAATTTCATAAGTTTGTGTATGGGTATAATTTTACAGTATACACCGATCACCAACCACTTGAAAAACTGTTAGGTGACCAAAAGGCTTTATCTAATATTGTATCTGTTCGTTTCCATAGGTGGATTTTATTTTTATCAAATTATCATTGTAAAATTAAATACATATCGCCCTGGTTCAAAGCAAAAAAATGTCGATGCGTTGTCACGTCTACCTCTTGAAGGTGAAACTAATGTTAGTAAATTAATTATAAATTTTTTCAACTTCGTTAATGAAGCGCCAATTTCGCAGTAGGATATTGTCCTATACTCGAAAAAGACCCTACAATTCGGAAGGTTATGGAAATTGTTCAAAATAATAGTTGGTCAAACGAATTGAAAGCAAATAGTCTACTAATTCCATATAATCATATAAAAATCTCCTTAGAAATCAAAGAAAATTGCTTATTTTATGGAGATCGTTTAGTTATACCCACAATCTTAAGAGATAAATTTCTATTGTTGCTACATGATACTCATTTTGGAATCGTGCGCATGAAGTTGTTAGCTCGTGCTTCGGTTTGGTGGCCTTCCATTGATAAAAGTATTGAGGCTTATGTTTCAAATTGTCCGTCGTGTCAAAAACTCAAAACAAGACAAACGATTGTCCAAATTTCACATGGCCTCCAACTTCTTTTCCATTTGAATGCATTCATGTCGATTTGTTTCAGTTCCAAAGTAATGATTTTTTAATAGTTGATGATTTTTCTAAATGGATTGATACACAAATTTTACATAAAACATCAGCAATGGTTGTTATTGAAAAATTGAAATTTTTATTTGCAAATTTTGGATTTTGTTCCACGCTAGTAAGCGATAATGGACCGCGATTCCGAAGTGAAGAGTTTAAATTATTTTTAAAATCAAACGGAATAAGTCAGCTTTTTAGTCCTGCTTATCCTGTTACAATTAGCTCTTAATATTGTTTTAAAATTACATTGATTTTATTCAAGAAAGAACTTGTGAAGAATACACATCAGTTACTGATTCGCACTACTGACAACCTCTATTCTGAATAGCCAGGTAACATATATTAACAAAATTAACTCATATTTTGCAAAGCAAAGGAGTTCCAAGTTCATAAAAGAAGCCAAAATTTAAAAAAAACAAGAAAAAAGGGATCTATATAAAAAAATAATAGAAACGCATATTCTACATTAAAGCAAGAAAAAAGAAAAAAAACAAATTAAAAAAAAAAATTATTAAAAAAGAAAATGTACTGGAAATATTATGTTAAATGTATATTATATTATGCTTTTTTATAACTTTTAAAACTGTTTTATTAATTTCATTTGCTTTGTAATTTACCCAGCTTGCATAGTGTTATTATGAAAAAATCAGATGTCCGGTAGATGGCAGCACATTCGTAAAACAACATAATTAGTTATTTGATTGTCCGGAAACAATAAAAAACTTAAAATATTACTTAAAAGAAGCAGATTAGCTTTAGAGAGCTTTTTCAAGTTAGGTCATAGAAAATAGAACATTATTACAATTTTGATTATTGCGGAATTTTTTATTTTTTTTTTTTGTGAATTTAGCTTTTTTTCTTGTCCTGTGGAACGTATATATGTAAAATTAGGAATTATTCAGGTTATTCTAAATTTAATATTGTATTAATATTGTATTCAGTAAAATATTTTATAAGTTTTGTTTTAGTTATTTATGTAAGAAATTTATAATCTTTCAATAAATTAAGTTTATATTTGTTGCAATACTTTTTAAGTAAATTCTCAAAATATGTAAACCTAGAAAAAATTTTTAATATTTTATAATTGTACCAAAGATAGTAAAATAAAAAAAAAATAAAATATAAAAAAAAAATTTATAATCTTTGTCGAGTGTAATAGGGCTATTAGATAGGCATACATGTCGGCAGACATGTACGTTGCCCTGCAAGAAACGACTAAAGCTGGATTCACCCATGGTTTCAGAACGAATTTCACGTTCGGAAACATGTTTTTTTTTTATATGTAGTTTGACGTTTCTGTTTTAGAGAGTGAGAGAGAGAGCAAAAGAGAGTAACGTGTTTCGGAACCTGAATTGGTTTAATTTTAATTCACGTTCCGAAACATTGCAACTACGCTGCCAGAAAGTTTAATTTCTTAAGTGAAGTAGAACTGAGATGCCACAGCATATTATATGTACATATGTATAGTAAAATACAGAAATTGTTTTATACTTTTGTATGTATAACAACACACTTGTTTCGTATTGTTTGTGTATATAATAAAATACGGAGCATTTGTTTTGTATTAAAAAATATATAATTGGTGAATATTGTTATAAATAAAATTAAATAAATAGTGATATTGACCAATTGTAAAACTCACACACATAGTTTACAAAATTATTTCACATGGTAGCCTTGATGTTGCAGAACAAATGCGCGAACTGGGTGAATCGCTTCAGAGCATACTCTCAAAAAACTAGAAATGTTGTCCAACGTCAATATCGTTCTGAAACCATGGGTGAAACCAGCTTAAGCGAAACTAATACACACAACATTTTTTTACTAACGCATATGAAGCAAATTTATATGGAATTTTTGGTAACGATGTTGTCATTGTTTCGTTTTCGCCGTGAAATTTGAAGGATGGTTCTTGCAATGCATATTGTTTATTATATAATAGTCGTATATGTACATATTCATTTAATTATCTTTTGGATACAAAATTTATGAAAAGTTATTGATTATACTTTCGTTATTTATTTATTTATTGTCGTAATAATATAGTTTGTAATCAAATGAATTTACGGTATTTCGTAGATTTTTAGGGAATAAAATGGTGTATAGAAAAAGATTTTGCTAGCGGTAACGTAGGCGAATATCGCATTTGTTGTCCATTTCTAACATATATGTTAGAGTGGAACATATATAGTTGAGAATGAAGTTGATATTTGGCAATTACACTAAATAGTAATTTAATTAAAAATTGTTAATAAAATCAATAAAACAAGCTAAATAAAATTACTAAAAGCACCGAAGACTGTGACCTGGGGTTCAGTGGTCCAAGCCAGGAACAAATTCCTAAAACAACGTACACCGCTACTCAAAATCAAGGTATATATCAATCAATTAGTATAAACGTTATTAGAATACCTATTAACAACTTTTATTTATTAAATCTAATTAATAATATTCTTTTGTGCCTTGGAATATTTATCATCATGTGTTTCTAAGATTTAAACAAATTTCAAACAATTAGCCTATGAATTTTAATTCGATTTAATATACCAATACAAATGTTCCTTAAAATAATTACCACATACAAATTTAAGCTAAGGCTTGAGGTACCAATGAAAAAATTGGAAAAACGTTCACATGTACTTAAGTATAAAATTCAAACCAAAAAAGTTTGACTTAGGTATGATGGAACAAAAAATTCAGAAAAATGGGACATGAAGAAAATAATCAAACGGTAACACGAGTGTTAAAACAAAAACGTGTTAACATCAGGTTGATACAGTTTTCGGATTCCTTTTCATAATAAAATTTGTGAAAATATTAACTGTTATCACATTCAACTAAGCCGTCTAGAAAGTGGTGACAAACACAATACACATGAGCACTGATGATGAAAGTGTTGCGACTTTCGAAAACAGCTGTTCTGCTCTGCTGTGTTATTTGTATAAAACTGATGTTGACTTTCCTTTGTGCCTTGGAACATTTATCATCATGCCTTTCTGAGATTTAAGCAAATTTCGAACAATTAGCCTATGAATCTTAATTCGATTTACATAGCAATACAAATGTTCGTTAAAATAATTACCAAAACTTTTATTTATTTCGTTTTTCTGATATCATTTTAAAGCAGATGCGAGCTAAAATTGAGGCTATTGAAAATAAAATGAACAATATTGCTTAAAACCAGCATATCCTGAGCAATGGGGAGTCGACTATAGTTTCCAACCTGGAAGCTATAGCGAATAGGATAGAGCAGATGGAGAGAAATGTAAAAATTTTACTAATTTTACTGTTGTCATGTCATTAATGAAACCTGAATTAATGGCCAAAACAAATGTGCTTATGGAGTGTAAGGTGGTGATAAGAAAAGAGGAGTCCACGGTATGCCGCATGACGGGGGAAAAAATGATCAAAAAATAAATGAAGACGCTGCCATGCTTCCAATTTAAACATTGGAAGAAATAGAACTAGTAGAAGAGAAGTTAAAGGCTGAGGATTTCGCCCAAGCAATGGTTATAAAATTGTAGTTAATATGAAGGCTATAAATATATTTAAATATTAATACTTTTACAGCTTACGTACACCTACAGACTAAAGGGCGTATCAGACGATATTAATGCAGTAATCCGTGGCGTTTTCACGGACGACGTACTACAAATGTACAATTGGGATGGGAGGCGGGGAAAAAAAGCCATGCAGATCTCGCAATATCAAATGAAATTGTAGGGGGTAAGTATATATATATATATATATATATATATATATATATGTATATATTTATGTACTAATATTTATACTAATGTCTATATATTAATATATTTTCTTTACATTCCAGATGTTTTCCAAAGTCTATCTGCGAGGGACTTTGAAAAAGCGTGACTGCTAATATGCACTAGAGTGAGCAGTACAGATATATGTTTCATCTTGTGGGAGAAGGAATGAGTTAAAGAAAAATGCAAGATCACATGTGTACAAGAGTTTCGGTTAGCTTTTTCATTTTGCTCTTAAGAAACTAATACCGACATATCAGTCACAACTACCGATCATATAACTAGTTATTTTACTGGTAGTCTTCTTGTAGGGTGACGAAGTTTGGGATTTGCCATTACACTGTCGAACATACTTCATTACCAGTGTGGCCATATCAAATATATTTTATAGCTACATCGGCTTAGAAATAATGTTAAACATTTTAAAAATAATGCTAAACTGGCAAAAAATAATTGTACTAATTTTTGTTATTTAAGTTAATATATCTTTATAAATGGTTTATTTTTTATAATGCTTCCCTATAAACACTTATTGCACATCATTTCAATGAAACAAACTGATTAAAAAGTAACAGAATAAATATTGAAGTACATACTTATGTACAAACATCCTTAAAAAAAGGTTGTTTAACGAAATATATCATTAAATTCAATATCTCATTAAATTATTATAATATTAACATAATATCAAAGTAACTTCAACCATAAATGAGTAATGATTAGTATATCCATAGAATTTATATAACATATTTTAAAATATATTTAAATTAAATACGTCATCGTATTCTTCTAAAGATTCATTCCATATACCATTATTTTATCACATTTGTTAATGATATCATTCGTCATTTTAAACGTTGCGCAACATATATTTACCCTTTTTAAACCGCATCTAATATAAAGTAGCGAATTCATAGGTTTAACATCATTCTATTTCAAATATTCATTCTTATGAGATTCATGCCACTAAAACCCCTTTCAACTTCCGCGTTGATAAATGAAAAAACAATGAACCTTATTGCAAAAGTAGCTAGTTCACTGAAGGGATTTTCACTTAGAGCACTTTGATATTCATATACATTTACCCAATTCAATTGTTGAATTCTTATTTAACCATTCATATCAATTTAGTTTCTGCCACTGATGTTTCAAAGCCG
This sequence comes from Linnaemya vulpina, assembly GCA_963675445.1. Classification (NCBI taxonomy): domain Eukaryota; kingdom Metazoa; phylum Arthropoda; class Insecta; order Diptera; family Tachinidae; genus Linnaemya; species Linnaemya vulpina. Next base: position 17,218,328 of record OY776281.1, read on the forward strand.
TAATTTCTTCTACAGATTTTGAATAAATAAATTTTTGAAGTAAAATGAAGAATGTTAAAAAAATGCTAAATATATATTTCAAAAGTGTTAACTTCAAAATGGAATATATATAGCTAAATTTAAAAAATCTAATCTAACCGCAAAAATACTAAAATGGCCACACCACTGTTCAGTACACAGAAATTTCTGAAGCGAAAGCATGTCAAAGAAAATCATGTTACTGAAAGACTTTTTCTTGGAACTTTCCGATCAATACACAGCAACGCCAACGGCAGCAAGTGAACTGAATTTTTACGTGAAGTACGGCGGATATGTAATTAAACAAGTATGTTGTTACGCCACAGACATCAGAAAATCAAAAATTTCTTAAACCGGGTGAGATTTGATACGCTGACGTACATGTCTGCCGACATGAATGCTTGTCTAATACCCCTTTAAGAGAAATATATTGTATAGTATGTAAGAATGGAAAAGTTTGCGGGTCACAATATTTAACATTGTAGAGCACAACATCTGCCTGGTATAAAAAAAGGATGGTAAGGTTATATTAGAGTGGTATGTGTTAATTGTTAGTATATAAATGTAATTTTGTTTTTGTATTGTGTATATTATGAGCAGCGTATCCAGTGAGAGGTTTGAAACCCGCTGAGATTTTTGTGTTCTTCAAGAAAAATAACTAGTCGGAAACCTCTCCGGCCCCTACGTCTGCAACATAAATAGCGCCCAAAGAAAAAGTCCAGTATAGCGCACATAAATGGCGAGTAAGCAATGAGTCATGTAATTCCAACTAAGTATGAGAGAGATAGCCCAATAAATTTTTTAATAGCCCATTTAAAAAATGGCATAATGGTTAGATCATCTTAATAACGTTTAGCAGCACTTAGGAGCGCTGTCTTAGGTATGTAAAAGCCGAAAGTTAAAATTTTAAATGTGTCAGCTGATCCAACCTTTTACATGGCAAGTTTTGTAAATGCTTAAGGCCCAACCATAATGGGCTTAATATAGCGAAAGCTACTTTCATAACTCGACGAAAAGAGTTTCTCATGAATATGCGAACATATACCGCTATATTATACTTACACTCAGTTGTAAAACAATGTACTTTTTCAAAAACTTATTTATATACATAAATTCTAAATACCTATATAAATATTTTCAACTTATACACACATATATATATATATATATATATATATATATATATGTATATATATATATATATATATATATATATATATATATACATATATTATCACAAGCAAGTTGATTAGTATCAATTTAGAAAGTAATTAATAAATAAATTGGAAAAGTACTAAAATATACAGCAGTGTGTGCGAGTGGTTGGCAACATGTCATTAATTGTAAGAAGATACACAAATACACTATAATGTGTATGCAATAAACAAACGCTAAACATTAACAGCGGTATTCATAATAAACAATTAATTGAGGTTTGAAAAGTATAATAGTTAAGAATCATTTTAAGACTAAAAAACGTTTTTTATATATTGGTATTCATAGTCAGAATTTTAACTAAAAACCATTTAACTTTTTTTTAAACAATAATGTGGCATCACTATCTTCTTTATTTGTCACTTGTATCTTAAAAATAACGATTATTTATTCACAAAGTACTCGTATCTACATTTGCATATTTGTCCCTTTTCGGATAAATATATTTCACATAAAATAAGAAAACTATTCCAACATATATTTTATGATAAATAATAGTAATAGGTAAAATTGAATCTATGGTAAAAGTGTTACTCATAAAATTACTGTAATGCCATAGAATAACGAGTTTTATTTTATTTGTTTTGAGTGCTTATACATCACTAGCACATTTTGTACTGTTAACGTTTAGAAAATTGGAATGAGGAGGATAAGGCAAGTATACAAATATAATAGGAAAAACTATTGGACAATTTTAAGGCTATTTGCACACAATTTCTTTTAGATGCTATTGAAGGAGCTTATAAGACAGAACGCCAGTTTTATAGATAATAAAAATACTGACACAAACACCAATCAGGCTAAGAAAAGAGCATGGCTTGATGTCGAGAAAATACCTATATAAATATTTTCAACTTATACACATATATATATATATATATATATATATATATATATATATACATATATATATATACATATATATATATATATATATATATATATATACATATATATATATATATATATATATATATATATATATATACATATATTATCACAAGCAAGTTGACTAGTATCAATTTAGAAAGTAATTAATAAATAAATTGGAAAAGTACTAAAATGTACAACAGTGTGTGCGAGTGGTTGGCAACATGTCATTAATTGTAAGAAGATACACAAATACAATATAATGTGTATGCAATAAACAAACGCTAAACAATAACAGCGGTATTCATAATAAACAATTAATTGAGGTTTGAAAAGTATAATAGTTAAGAATAATTTTAAGACTAAAAAACGTTTTTTATATATTGGTATTCATAGTCAGTATTCTAACTAAAAACATTTAACTTTTTTTTAAACAATAATGTGGCATCACTATCTTCTTTATTTGTCACTTGAATCTTAGTTCTTAAAAATAACGATTATTTATTCACAAAGTACTCGTATCTACATTTGCATATTTGTCCCTTTTCGGATATATATATTTTACATAAAATAAAAAAACTATTCCAACATATATTTTATGATAAATAATAGTAATAGGTAAAATTGAATCTATGATAAAAGTGTTACTCATAAAATTACTTTAATGCCATAGAATAATTAGTTTTATTTTATTTGTTTTGAGTGCTTATACATCACTAGCACATTTTGTATTATTGACGTTTGGAAAATTGGAATGAAGAGGATAAGGCAAGTATACAAATATAATAGGAAGAACTATTGGACAATTTTTAAAGCCATTTGCACACAATTTCTTTTAGATGCTATTGAAGGAGCTTATAAGACAGAACGCCAATCTTATAGAAAATAAAAATACTGACACAAACACCAATCAGGCCAAGAAAAGAGCATGGCTTGATGTCGAGAAAAGGTGTGTACTCTTAAAATAAGGAGACCAGATTCAGTGAAGTACATTCATGGTTTTTTATTATCTGCAATATATATTGTTATTTTAGTTTCAACAGCTTGTGTGCGGGTGGCAAAAGAAACTTGACCCAGTTGAAAACCCAATGGGCTGCAACGAAAATATCAGCCAGAAATGGGGTTTCTCAACACCGGAAGGAGCTTTTTAAAACTGGGGGGAACCTCGACCCGCTGAAATGGCTACATGCAATAGTGACATAGCTGCATGGTTGACCAACGAATTTGTAACGGATGAAAACAAATTCGATTCCGATTTTGTTACGCTTGCATTATGTAAGGAGGTATGTATGGAGGTTGTATTAATAACAAAAGTGACAATAATGAAAATCATAACAGCAATAATGACAATAAAAATAGCAATATTAATAATAATATCAACAATAGTTATTAATACTATTGATGTGCACAAAATATATTTTTAGGTTCTGGATGATGAAGATAAAGTTCTGTGCCCACAAAAGGAAATTATTGTATTTGATGGAACAGAAATATTCAGCGAAACGGAATCGCCCTCAAAAAACCCAATATCTAAAAAGGTATGTAACAAAACAGTATAAAATGTTTATGATCGAAAGGAAATCTCTCTGAATATTATGTATATGATTATTTAGAAAACAAACGCAAAAAAAATATGAAAGAGGAGATTATAAAAATATTAACAGATGCAGATATTCAAAGCAAAGGGGAACTGCATGAGGCACAAATAGAAGTGGAGAAGAAAAAGCAGCGGAATCTCGACAAGGAATTTAGTTTAATGACAGCGCAAACAGAAATAAGTAATTTGCAGATAGAGGGACAGAAAAAAAAGCTGAGAAATCTGGATGCAAAGTACGATATGTTACTATCAAAACACAGGTTTTATGAAAAAAATGTATTTTGTACGTGCGTAAGTTTGTATTTGCAATTTTTTCTGAATAACGTCCAATGAAATTAAGAAAGATTAATACAAGCTTTTAATGATATATATATATATATATATATAATTGTTGATTTATCTTTATTGACCTCATCAGTTTATTATAATATTAATAAAGCTTATGGTCGTTTTTTATCAAATTATATTTGGTCTAATTTTTATTAGATATTTCGTTAACAGCTTGTTATATATATATATATATATATATATATATATATATATACATATATATATGAAGATAGAGGCTTGAGATTTGGTATGTAGGTTCGATGATTTTGCGGTATTCGTACTTTTATGGGGTTACTTTTTGTATTCTACTAATTGTGTATAGGCTTATCCATATTCATTATATAGATAATCAAGATAAGCTTACACATAATACGAAAAATAGGCTATCATATGTAAGAAAGCTATAAATCGGTTAATACTTTCCAATTCACATTTTTTACAGATAAATATAAATGCAAATTGAAAATCCAATCGAAGAAAATATAGTTTTTAATTTGTTATCTGGTCACATTTACTGTATAACATCATATTTTATTAAAAATGTGCATATATTTATTTATTAAATTATTATTAACAATACTTAATATGTATTATTAAACATATTCATCTAATGGTCAAAACATGAACGAATATTTAACGTAACAAATATATAAAAAAATATTTGTAATTGTTTTATAAATTAAAATTTCAAATCTTAGCCTATAAAAACTGAATTAATTTAACAATATATTTTGGAATATGCTTAAGTGTTGTGAATACATGAAGTAAAAAGTTTCTATTTTATTTTAAATGTTTTGTTATTATTTATACAGTTTGTATCGAGGTAGTTGTCGACTTTTGATAGTTCTCAAACACAAACTTGTTCATAAACTTTATAGAGAGAATTAAAACTTAAGTTATTTTTAAATCATCATGAGAATCAGGTGATAGTACCAAAAATATTTTTGTATAAAATTTTTTAATATTATGTTTTCTCTTGTTCTCCCACGACCTTGTAACACATTTTCTAAAATATCAGGTAATTCAGGATTTAGCTTCATCCGGGCTATATTCGTAGTCGTCTAAAATATATACAAGTGTATATAGGGTGTTTCTTATAGAGTGATACAACTTTGGGTTGGTGTCACTGCTTTATTTGACCACTCATTTAACAGCTGATAGGTGGTTTTTGTTTAGCTTACTTTGCCATGGGTCGACTTACACCAGAGCAACGCGTGCAAATTGTGGAAATTTTTAATCAAAATAATGGTTCTGTTCGTCAAACTTATCGTGCACTTCTTCCATTCAGAATTTTATTTTCCGATGAAGCCCATTTTTTGTTGAATTGTCGCCTTTGGAGTGAGGAGAACCCACAAGCTTTTGTCGAAACACCATCACATCCACAGAAAATTACTGTTTGGTGCGCTTTATGGTCTGGCGGAGTCATTGGCCTATATGTCTTCAAAAACGATGATGGTTAGAATGTTACTGTTTGTAAAAATTGGTGTTCCAGATTGCGCCTTGTACGCGTCAGCCGTGGCGGCCACATGACAGAAATCATATTTAAACCTTAATGGCATAAAATTTTCTATCCAATAAAGACCGTTTCAGTGATATAAAAAATACAACTATAATGGGCTTAATATAGCGTAGGCTACTTTCAAAACTAGAGGAAATAGTGTCATATGCATATGCGAACATACCGCTATATTATACTTACACCCAGTTGTAAAACAATGTACTTTTGCAAAAACTATATATATATATATATATATATATATATATATATATATATATTGTTACAAAGATTAGAAATAGATTTAAATAACACGACAATGTGGCTATATGTACTTGGCAGCACTGGCAATATTATCTATAGTTGTCAAAATGTTACAAACACTATATAGATAATATTCAAATTAACGGAAATGGAATACTCCAGAATATACAAGATCATTCGAGGCTGTGCCAATAAGAGTAAACCACAACAACAACAAACGTAGCAACATCAATGCTAAGAGATGTTGTTCTTAATGATCTTGTATGCAAGTATTCGCTGCTAATAAAACTAAATAGATTCACAAGTATACACAGCCATATACACGTAGAAGAAACAAAACCACACACTCATTCATACAACCACTCATAGTTCCCATAGGCAAAACACACAGAACACTCATACATTCAAACACACATAGTTACCATAAGCAAACCAAACAAGTCAGCATTGTCATACAAACACACACATGCCAAGTAAAATACAACCACCATACCCAGAACTTTCGCGAGGTTACCAGACGACGTCATTTTTGCTATATAAAGGCGCTGCCAGAACTCAGCGATAATGAGTGTGATATCAGACATAGACGTGTTAACATCGCTAAGTGTTGAGTAGTACAAGTACTCGTGTAAATAAAGTAATAAATAAATTGTTGCCGCATTTTATTTCTGAAATTAATTTGTCCGTGTTTTAATTTGATGCAATAAAACGAATCCTTGAAGGATAAGTAATAAAACCGTTTTTACGAAAAGGTCTAAAAACGTAACAATTGGTGTCAGAAGTGGGATTGCAAAAATAATTAAAAGGACATTGCAATTTAAGAAAGGAAAATAAAAGGACATTAAAAAAAAGAACATAAAATTAAAATAAATAATCATGAAATTTGATGAGTTAAAAGTTGAACAGCTGAAAAAGGAGCTCAGCAAGCTTGAATTGCCAACTGCAGGTAACAAGGCTGAACTGCAGAAGAGGCTGATAGATGAGTTTAAGAATCGCGGCATGGACATCGGGACATACGAGTTTGAGGACAAAGACGATGTGCAGGTATGCCCTCCTGCCACGACCAGCAGCATGGACATAAATTCAATGTTCGCTGCTATGATGATCGAAATGAAACAGAACTCTCAGCAGATGCAGGAAAAGCTTGTAGCCGAAATAAGTGAGATAAAACAAAACTCTCAGCAGATGCAGGACAAGCTTGTAGCCGAAACTCAGCAGATGCAGGACAAGCTTGTTGCCGAAATAACTGAAATAAAACAGAACTCTCAGCAGATACAGGAGTCAAATAAGGCCACGAACGATATCCTGGTAGAGGTTTCTGAAGCCATCAACAGGAGGATGGATTCTATTGAGAATAAATTCTCAGAGCTGGCGGATAGAGTCCAACATCTAGAATGCGGTGGCCTGGAACAGCATGCAAAGGAGTTCGAAGAGAAATTGCATGCTCTAGAGGACAAAGTGCACAACCTGGAGTGTAGTGGCGGGCCAGTACGAGCAGTTGCGGAGGTTTCTGCGCGGACAAAAGCGCCACGCTTCGACGGCAGCGTACCATTAAGCATCTTCAAATTCCAGTTCGAGACGGTTGCTAGCAGAAATGGATGGGATGCTGAAGAAAAGGCCATAGAGCTGGTTTTGTCCTTAAAGGGTACAGCCGCAGAGGTACTTGAGACTGTGCCAGTAAGCTGCAGAAACAACTACAATGAAATAATGGCAGCATTGCAGCGCAAGTATGGTGGTGAGCACAAGCGCGATTTATATAGAATGGAATTGCGATGTAGAGTTCAGAAGCCTAACGAATCTCTACAAGATTTCGCAATGGAAATCGAGCGTTTAGTGCAGCTCACATATCCAGGCGAGAGTCACCCGTTCCTGGACCATTTTAAAACTGAGGCTTTTGTTAACGGCATTCGCGACTCTGATGTTAAACTGGCGGTGTGCGCTACGCAGAAATCCACTTTCGCTGAAACTGTGTCATTTGCGCTGGCTCAAGAGACTGCCAGGATGGTTTTCAAGCCACAGATATGTAAAGTGCGGAATGTGGAGGTTTTGTCTGAGGAGGATAACAACCTAGTGGCTAGCGTTAAGGAGGCAATGCGACAACTGCTGGCAGAGAAGGCTATCAAAGAAAAGCCTAAGTGTTTTAACTGCGGAAAAACCGGTCATTTTCAGCGCAGCTGCAAAGGAAGAGAGGTAGATCTGTTTCGCCACCAAGAAACAGCAAACGGGTGAACCAAACATCATCCCAAGAGTCCCCGTTAAACTAAAATGAGCTAGCACTAAGGGGCAAGAGCTAGCTCTCACAAACGAGGGCCCCACAATCTCCATATCAGTGATGCAGCAGAAAAACAGCAACCTCACTGCGTCCGGACACATCAACGGGGAAAAGCACGTACTTACCATAGACACAGGGGCATCGCAGTCAATAATAAGGCCCGATATAGTAAAGGGGAAATGCGAGCGTTTAAGCAATATTCGGCTACGTACAGCTACTGGAGAGCCTGCCACTGTCTATGGTAAGATTGAAGTGAAGGTGATTATAGCCAACATCAGCGTGAGACATGTGTTTATTGTTGCCGATGAGGTTATTATTGGAGCCGATTTTATGATTAATCATGGCATTAATCTACATATGGGACAACAGCTGATGATTTGGCGTAATGTGGAAATACCCCTTGATGTTGGATATGACAACAAACCGCAAGTAACAAGAGTATTTGCTATTGAGAGTCAGACAATACCAACGCAGTCTGAAACAGTCATATGGGCGCGGATGAAGGGAGATTGTGAGGACAATCGGTTGTGGGTTGTAGAACCGGCAGATCTAAAGAGAGAGCTTATAACAGCGAAAGCTCTAGTGAAAACTGGTGAAGGAGGAATAGTCCCTATAAGAGTGCTTAACTTGTCAGACCATGAAAAATTCATCAAAGAAAATTCCGATGTTGGCCAGTGTAGTCCAGCAGAGGCAATAATAAACTGCGAGAAGAAGATAGAGCCTACTAATTTGTCCGCAAAAGAACGTGAACAATTTGAGGAATACGTAGAGAAATGGGTAGCAGGCCTATCAGCGACAGATAAAAATAAAGCCAAGAAGTTACTAAAAAGGCATGCCAGTATCTTCGCCATGGGAAGCCAAAGCCAGGGTAGAACTGCATTGGTTAAACATGAAATTAACACAGGCGAAGCTAGGCCGATTAAACAGCCACCCAGAAGCGTACCACTAGCAAAGCGAGATAAAGTAAAAGAACTTGTAAGTGAAATGGAGCGTGATGGTGTAATTGAGCCATCTTCTGGTCCTTGGAGTTCGCCTGTAGTCTTAGTTAAAAAGAAAGATGGCAGTACTAGATTCTGCGTAGACTACAGGAAGCTCAATGACATAACCAAAAAGGACAGTTATCCGCTCCCCAGGATCGATGACACTTTGGACACGCTGGCTGGTACCAAATGGTTCTCTACGCTGGACTTGCGAAGCGGATATTGGCAAGTGGAGATCGCAGAGAAAGACAAGGAGAAAACTGCCTTCAGTGTCGGCAACGGATTATGGCAGTTCAAAGTCATGCCATTTGGTCTCTGCAATGCTCCGGCCACATTTGAACGCCTAATGGAGAAGGTACTGATAGGACTTCACTGGAAGACATGCTTGGTATATCTCGATGGGGAAAACTTTTGATGAACACCTCAAAAACATGGCAGAAGTTCTCGAACGAATATCATCAGCTGGATTGAAACTCAGCTTGAAGAAATGTGCATTGTTCCAGAAAGAAGTAAAGTATTTGGGGCATCGTGTTACAGCAGACGGAATCTCAACAGATGAAGATAAATTAAAAGCAGTAAGGGACTGGCATCAACCTAAAAATCTTCATGAATTGCGCAGCTTTTTGGGCCTTTGCACATACTACAGACGTTTTGTGCCGAATTTTGCCAGTGTAGCTGCAAGCTTGCATGAGCTGACAAAGAAGTCAAGACCATACCATTGGGGCGAGCCACAGGAAAAATCCTTCCAGAAGCTCAAAGAATTATTATGTACGTCACCAGTGCTAGCGTATCCCATAGCTGGAGAAAAATTTGTGCTGGATACTGATGCGAGCGGCTATGGCATAGGGGGTGTGCTATCCCAAGTAGTAAATGGCACTGAGAAGGTCATAGGGTACTATAGCCGTGTACTCTCAAAACCTGAGAGGAATTACTGTGTGACACGACGCGAGCTTCTGGCGGTATTGGAATGCATTAAACATTACCATAAGTACCTGTATGGTCAACACTTTACATTAAGGACCGATCATTCTGCACTGAGATGGCTATTGCAGTTTAGAAATCCTGAAGGGCAACTGGCAAGGTGGATTGAGCGCCTGCAGAGCTACGACTTCAGCATTGAGCATAGAAGGGGCACAAAGCATAACAATGCGGATGCTCTTTCGAGAAGACCGTGCTGTTTAGAGTGTAAACATTGTGTTAGAACCGAGCAAAAGGAAGGCGTTGTGGATGTTCGGCTAATGCACATCGGCCCTGATGAGGACTGGTCAGCGGCACAGAGAGACGACGATATACTAAGGAAAATTATTGCGGCCAAAGAAGAGGACAGACGACCATCCCGGAATGAAATTTCGGCTGAAAGCCCACTCGCCAAATCTTATTGGGCTCAGTGGAACAGTCTTAAGGTAATAAAAGGGTGTTTATACCGCGTATGGGAAAGTGTAGATGGCAAAACAACTTCAAATTTAATAGTTGTGCCATACTCCAAGATAAGTAAAGTTTTACAGGAGTTTCATAATGGACCCAGTGGCGGTCATCTTGGAGTAACAAAAACACTTGAGAAACTGAAGCAGCGTTTCTATTGGGTTGGATGTCAACAAGCCGTAGCTGACTGGATAGCAAACTGCCCACAGTGCATAGCAGCCAAAGGCCCAGTAAGAAGGAGCCGGGGACAGCTGCAACAATACAACTCAGGAGCACCATTCGAGCGGATTGCAATGGATGTAGCAGGTCCCTTTCCCGTCACCGAAGCCGGAAATCGTTATGTACTTGTGGTAATGGACTATTTAAGTAAATGGCCAGAGGTATATGCTATACCTAACCAGGAAGCAAAGACAATTGTAAATGCTTTCGTCAACAACTGGGTATGTCGCTATGGTGTCCCAATAGAATTACATTCCGACCAAGGAAGAAATTTCGAGTCTGCCATATTCAGGGAAATGTGCGAGTTATATGGGATAAAGAAACCCAGAACGACGCCGCTGCATCCACAGTCTGATGGCATGGTAGAGAGGTTTAATCGCACCTTAGAAGAGTACCTACGAAAAGTAGTAAGCACCCATCAGAGGGATTGGGACGAGCACATCCCCAAATTTTTAATGGCATATAGGTCAGCTGTACACGACTCAACATCGAGAACGCCAGCCAAAATTATCTTCGGGACGGAATTAAAACTACCTGGTGATTTGGAATTTGGTGTTAAGCCAACTGTAGAGGAAGGAGCTATTACGTCCCAGGAGAAGGAGGATTTAAACGAACTGCATGAGTTCGTGCGCAATAGAATCAAGATGGTCAGTGACAAGATGAAGGCTAGGTATGACCGCGCAGCAAACTCGGAGGGATTTATTGAAGGACAATTGGTTTTACTGTATAACCCACAACGAAAGAAAGGATTGTCCCCAAAATTACAGACTCACTGGGATGGCCCGTATAAAGTGATTAAGAGAGTGAATGACGTTGTATACCGGATACAGAAGCACAATAGCCCAAGGTCGAAAATGAAGATAGTACATCTCGAACGATTGGCGCACTATGGAAGAGGTGATTGTATGCCTATTCGGGACGAACAGGCTTAAGTGGGCGGCAGTGTTACAAAGATTAGAAATAGATTTAAATAAAACGACAATGTGGCTATATGTACTTGGCAGCACTGGCAATATTATCTATAGTTGTCAAAATGTTACAAGCACTATATAGATAATATTCAAATTAACGGAAATGGAATACTCCAGAATATACAATATCATTCGAGGCTGTGCCAATAAGAGTAAACCACAACAACAACAAACGTAGCAACATCAATGCTAAGAGATGTTGTTCTTAATGATCTTGTATGCAAGTATTCGCTGCTAATAAAACTAAATAGATTCACAAGTATACACAGCCATATACACGTAGAAGAAACAAAACCACACACTCATTCATACAACCACTCATAGTTCCCATAGGCAAAACACACAGAACACTCATACATTCAAACACACATAGTTACCATAAGCAAACCAAACAAGTCAGCATTGTCATACAAACACACACATGCCAAGTAAAATACAACCACCATACCCAGAACTTTCGCGAGGTTACCAGACGACGTCATTTTTGCTATATAAAGGCGCTGCCAGAACTCAGCGATAATGAGTGTGATATCAGACATAGACGTGTTAACATCGCTAAGTGTTGAGTAGTACAAGTACTCGTGTAAATAAAGTAATAAATAAATTGTTGCCGCATTTTATTTCTGAAATTAATTTGTCCGTGTTTTAATTTGATGCAATAAAACGAATCCTTGAAGGATAAGTAATAAAACCGTTTTTACGAAAAGGTCTAAAAACGTAACAATATATATATGTATATATATAATATCACAAGCAAGTTGATTAGTATCAATTTAGAAAGTAATTAACAAATAAATTGGAAAAGTACTAAAATATACAGCAGTGTGTGCGAGTGGTTGGCAACATGTCATTAATTGTAAGAAGATACACAAATACACTATAATGTGTATGCAATAAACAAACGCTAAACATTAACAGCGGTATTCATAATAAACAATTAATTGAGGTTTGAAAAGTATAATAGCTAAGAATCATTTTAAGACTAAAAAACGTTTTTTATATATTATTATTCATAGTCAGAATTTTAACTAAAAACCATTTAACTTTTTTTTAAACAATAATGTGGCATCACTATCTTCTTTATTTGTCACTTGTATCTTAGTTCTTAAAAATAACGATTATTTATTCACAAAGTACTCGTATCTACATTTGTATATTTGTCCCTTTTCGGATAAATATATTTTACATAAAATAAAAAAACTATTCCAATATATATTTTATGACAAATAATAGTAATAGGTTAAATTGAATCTATGGTAAAAGTGTTACTCATAAAAATACTGTAGTGCCATAGAATACCTAGTTTTATTTTATTTGTTTTGAGTGCTTATACATCACTAGCACATTTTGTACTATTAACGTTTGGAAAATTGGAATGAGGAGGATAAGGCAAGTATACAAATATAATAGGAAGAACTATTGGACAATTTTAAGGCTATTTGCACACAATTTCTTTTAGATGCTATTGAAGGAGCTTATAAGACAGAACGCCAGTCTTATAGATAATAAAAATACTGACACAAACACCAATCAGGCCAAGAAAAGAGGATGGCTTGATGTCGAGAAAAGGTATGTACTCGTAAAATAAGGAGACCAGATTCAGTGAAGTACATTCATGGTTTTTTTATTATCTGCAATATATATTGTTATTTTAGTTTCAACAGCTTGTGTGCGGGTGGCAAAAGAAACTTGACCCAGTTGAAAGCCCAATGGGCGGCAACGAAAATATCAGCTAGAAATGAGGTTTCTCAACACCGGAAGGAGCTTTTTAAAACTGGTGGGGAACCTCGACCCGCTGAAATGGCCACATGCAATAGTGACATGGCAGCATGGTTGAAAACAAATTCGATTCCGATTTTGTTACGCCTGCATTATGTATGGAGGTATGTATGGTGGTTGTAATAATAACAAAAGTGACAATAATGAAAATCATAACAGTAATAATGACAATAAAAATAGCAATATTAATAATAAATAAGAGTACCAACAATAGTTATTAATACTATTGATGTGTACAAAATATATTTTTAGGTTCTTTATGACGAAGATAAAGTTCTGTGCCCACAAAAGGAAATTGTTGTATTTGATGGAACAGAAATATTCAGCGAAACAGAATCGCCCTCAAAAAACGCAATATCTAAAAAGGTATGTAACAAAACAGTATAAAATGTTTATGATCGAAAGGAAATCTCTCTGAATATTATGTATATGATTATTTAGAAAACACACGCAAAAAATAATATCACAGAGCAGAGTATAAAAATATTAACAGATGCAGAAATTCAACGCAAAGGGGAACTGCATGAGGCACAAATAGAAGTGGAGAAGAAAAAGCAGCGGAATCTCGACAAGGAATTTAGTTTAATGACAGCGCAAAAAGAAGTAAGTAAATTGCAGATAGAGGGACAGAAAAAAAAGCTGAGAAATCTAGGTGCAAAGCACGATATGTTACTATCAAAACACAGGTTTTATGAAAATAATGTATGTGGTACGTGCGTAAGTTAGTATTTGCAATTTTTTCTGAATAACGTCCAATGAAATTTAAAAAGATTAATACAAGCTTTTAATGATATATATATATATATATATATATATATATATATACATATATATAATTTTTGATTTATCTTTATTGACCTTATCAGTTTATTATAATATTAATCAAGCTTATGGTCGTTTTTTATCAAATTATATTTGGCCTAATTTTTATTCGATATTTCGTTAACAGCTTGTTATAATATATATATATATATATATATATATATACATATATATATGAAGATAGAGGCTTGAGATTTGGTATGTAGGTTCGATGATATTGTGGTATTCGTACTTTTATGGGGTTACTTTTTGTATTCTACTAATTTTGTATAGGCTTAGCCATATTCATTATATAGATAATCAAGATAGGCTTACACATAATCCGAAAAATAGGCTATCATATTTAAGAAAGCTATGAATCGGTTAATACTTTCCAATTCACATTTTTTACAGATAAATATAAATGCAAATTGAAAATCCAATCGAAGAAAATATAGTTTTTAATTTGTTATCTGGTCATATTTATTGTATAACATCATATTTTATTAAAAATGTGAATATATTTATTTATGAAATTATTATTAACAATACTTAATATGTATTATTAAACATATTCATCTAATGGTCAAAACATGAACGAATATTTAACGTAACAAAGATATACAAAAATATTTGTAATCGTTTTATAAATTAAAATTTCAAATCTTAGCCTATAAAAACTGAATTAATTTAACAATATATTTTGGAATATGCTTAAGTGTTGTGAATACATGAAGTAAAAAGTTTCTATTTTATTTTAAATGTTTTGTTATTATTTATACAGTTTGTATCGAGGTAGTTGTCGACTTTTGATAGTTCTCAAACACAAACTTGTTCATAAACTTTATAGAGAGAATTAAAACTTAAGTTATTTTTAAATCATCATGAGAATCAAGTGATAGTACCAAAAATATTTTTGTATAAAATTTTTTAATATTATGTTTTCTCTTGTTCTCCCACGACCTTGTAACACATTTTCTAAAATTTCAGGTAATTCAGGATTTAGCTTCATCCGGGCTATATTCGTAGTCGTCTAAAATATATACAAGTGTATATAGGGTGTTGCTTATAGAGTGATACAACTTTGAGTTGGTGTCACTGCTTTATTTGACCACTCATTTAACAGCTGATAGGTGGTTTTTGTTTAGCTTACTTTGCCATTTCATTTTGGGTCGACTTACACCAGAGCAACGCGTGCAAATTGTTTAAATTTTTAATCAAAATAATGGTTCTGTTCGTCAAACTTTCGTGCACTTCGTCCATTAAAAATTTTATTTTCCGATGAAGCCCATTTTTGGTTGAATTGACGCCTTTGGAGTGAGGAGAACCCACAAACTGTTGTCGAAACACCATCACATCTACAGAAAATTACTGTTTGGTGCGCTTTATGGGCTGTCGGAGTCATTGGCCTATGTGTCTTCAAAAACGATGATGGTCAGAATGTTACTGTTTTTAAAAATTGGTGTTCCAGATTGCGCCTTGTACGCGTCAGCCGTGGCGGCCACATGACAGAAATCATATTTAAACATTAATGGCATAAACTTTTCTATCCAATAAAGACCATTTCAGTGATATAACAAATACAACTATAATGGGCTTAATATAGCGTAGACTACTTTCAAAACTCGACGAAAAGAGTCATATGCATATGCGAACATACCGCTATATTATACTTACACTCAGTTGTAAAACAATGTGCTTTTGCAAAAACTTATTTATATACATAATCTCTAAATACCTATATAAATACTTTCAACTTATATATACATATATATATATATATATATATATATATATATATATATATATATTATATATATACATATATATATATATATATATATATATATATATATATATATATATTATCACAAGCAAGTTGATTAGTATCAATTTAGAAAGTAATTAATAAATAAATTGGAAAAGTACTAAAATATACGACAGTGTGTGCGAGTGGTTGGCAACATGTCATTAATTGTAAGAAGATACACAAATATACTATAATGTGTATGCAATAAACAAACGCTAAACATTAACAGCGGTATTCATAATAAACAATTAATTGAGGTTTGAAAAGTATAATAGTTAAGAATCATTTTAAGACTAAAAACATTTTTTATATATTGGTATTCATAGTCAGTATTTTAACTAAAAACCATTTAACTTTTTTTTAAACAATAATGTGGCATCACTATCTTCTTTATTTGTCACTTATATCTTAGTTCTTAAAAATAACGATTATTTATTCACAAAGTACTCGATCCTACATTTGCATATTTGTCCCTTTTCGGATAAATATATTTTACATAAAATTAAAAAACTATTCCAACATATATTTTATGATAAATAATAGTAATAGGTAAAATTGAATCTATGGTAAAAGTGTTACTCATAAAATTACTGTAATGCCATAGAATAACGAGTTTTATTATATTTGTTTTGAGTGCTTATACATCACTAGCACATTTTGTACTATTAACGTTTGGAAAATTGGAATGAGGAGGATAAGGCAAGTATGCAAATATAATAGGAAGAACTATTGGACAATTTTTAAAGCTATTTGCACACAATTTCTTTTAGATGCTATTGAAGGAGCTTATAAGACAGAACGCCAGTCTTATAGAAAATAAAAATACTGACACAAACACCAATCAGGCAAAGAAAAGAGCATGGCTTGATGTCGAGAAAAATAAGGACATCAAGCCATAATAAGGAGACCAGATTCAGTGAAGTACATTCATGGTTTTTTTATTATCTGCAATATATATTGTAATTTAATTTCAACAGCTTGTGTGCGGGTGGCAAAAGAAACTTGAACCAGTTGAAAGACCAATGGGCGGCAACGAAAATATCAGCCAGAAATGAGGTTTCACAACACCGGAGGAGCTTTTTAAAACTGGTGGGGAACCTCGACCCCCTGAAATGGCTACATACAATAGTGACATAGCTGCATGGTTGACCAACGAATTTGTAACGGATGAAAACAAATTCGATTCCGATTTTGTTACGCCTGCATTATGTATGGAGGTATGTATGGAGGTTGTAATAATAACAAAAGTGACAATAATGAAAATCATAACAGCAATAATGACAATAAAAATAGCAATATTAATAAATAAGAGTACCAACAATAGTTATTAATACTATTGATGTGTACAAAATATATTTTTAGGTTCTGGATGACGAAGATAAAGTTCTGTGCCCACAAAAGGAAATTATTGTATTTGATGGAACAGAAATATTCAGCGAAACGGAATCGCCCTCAAAAAACGCAATATCTAAAAAGGTATGTAACAAAACAGTATAAAATGCTTATGAACGAAAGGAAATCTCTCTGAATATTATGTATATGATTATTTAGAAAACACACGCAAAAATATTAACAGATGCAGATATTCAACGCAAACGGGAACTGCATGCGGCACAAATAGAAGTGGAGAAGAAAAAGCAGCGGAATCTCGACAAGGAATTTAATTTAATGACAGCGCAAAAAGAAATAAGTAAATTGCAGATAGAGGGACAGAAAAAGAAGCTGAGAAATCTGGATGCAAAGCACGATATGTTACTATCAAAACACAGGTTTTATGTATTTGCAATTTTTTCTTAATAACTTCCAATGAAATTTAAAAAGATTAATACAAGCTTTTAATGATATATATATATATATATATATATATATATATATATAATTGTTGATTTATCTTTATTGATCTTATCAGTTTATTATAATATTAATCAAGCTTATGGTCGTTTTTTATCAAATTATATTTGGTCTAATTTTTATTCGATATTTCGTTAACAGCTTGTTATATTTATATATATATATATATATATATATATATACATATATATATATATATATATATATATATATATATACATATATATATATGAAGATAGAGGCTTGAGATTTGGTATGTAGGTTCGATGATTTTGTGGTATTCGTACTTTTATGGGGTTACTTTTTGTATTCTACTAATTGTGTATAGGCTTATCCATATTCATTATATAGATAATCAAGATAGGCTTACACATAATCCGAAAAATAGACTATCATATTTAAGAAAGCTATGAATCGGTTAATACTTTCTAATTCGCATTTATTAAATATAAATGCAAATTGAAAATCCAATCGAAGAAAATATAGTTTTTAATTTGTTATCTGGTCATATTTATTGTATAACATCATATTTTATTAAAAATGTGCATATATTTATTTACGAAATTATTATTAACAATACTTAATATGTATTATTAAATATATTTATCTAATGGTCAAAACATGAACGAATATTTAACGTAACAAAGATACACAAAAATATTTGTAATCGTTTTATAAATTAAAATTTCAAATCTTAAGCTCTAAACACTTAGACGACAGCAGACTTCACAACTTCACCGCTTCAAATGCTGCCAACTTCAAATGCTGCTCTGAAGTCGGCTTCATAATTATTTTGAAGACAGCAACAACATAATAATCAGCTGGTGTGTAAATCAATTTCAAGTTTTTATATATATTAAGAATTACTTCAAAGTTTAAAAATATAAAAATGAGTGAAGAAAATTTTGTGAATCTTATCACAACAATTGTTAAAATAGCTCAGACTACAGCTGAAGTGTATAAGGCCCATAAGTCGAACAGTACCAGAAACCGAAGATGGTGGGTTCGCCCAGTAAATATAACCCGTGATGAAGAGGGCTTTTACAAAACATGTTTACAACAGCTTAAGGAAAAAGATGAAGAACACTTTTTTAAAGCAACCAGGATGAACGTAGGTAGTTTCAATTTACTATTGGAACTAGTAAAGGAAAAACTGGAGCGATTTTCTAACAGAAAAGCTATTGATGTCGAGACACGTTTGGCTGTCACAATTATGTAAATAGAATTACTTTCTTTCTTTTTGATATTATACTCAAAACAGTTCTAGGTACTTGGCGCAGGGATGTAACATCCAAATTCTTGCCTGGGCTTATAAAATGGGGATTTCAACTGTTCGGAAAGTCGTTTATGAAACCTGTGATGCAATTTGGGATGAGCTGCATGCTGTGTACTTGTCACCTCCAACGGTTCATGAGTTTAAAACAATATCGGACAAGTTTTATGTAAAAACTGGTATGCCAAATTGCTTAGGAGCTATTGATGGAAAACATGTGCGCATAGTTTGTCCAAACAAAAGCGGTTCATTGTATTATAATTACAAAAAAAACTTTTAGCATAGTGTTAATGGCAGCTTGTGATGCAAATTACGTTTTCACATACGTAGATGTGGGTGCTCTAGGTAGCCAGAGTGATGGTGGCGTATTTGCTCGAAGTGTCTTTGGAAAAAAATTATTGAATAACACTTTAGAAATTCCTCAAAGTTCAAATTTACCAGGATCTTCAATAAATTTCCCTTATTATTTTGTTGGCGATAACGCATTTCCATTGAAACATAATTTAATGCGTCCATTTCCTGGAAATAACTTGCCTCAAGACAAAGATAAGTTCAACACAATATTATCTAAAGCTCGAGTTCATATTGAAAATGCTTTTGGCATATTAGCCAACAGGTGGAGAGTGTTACACACAACAATACATATGAGCCCAAAAAATGCTGATAAGATTGTGCTGGCCACCATAGTGCTTCATAACTTTTTAATGTTGCAAAACGACAGAAATTATTTCATTATTGAGCTTGCTGACCACTCGATTGATAACAGAGAAATCCAGGGTCAGTGGAGGGAAGAACAATATTCTTTGCCATCATACCAACCTACATCATCGAACCGATCATCCACTACAGCATTTGAACTCCGAAATACGTTAAAAGATTTTTTGCAAAATAATACTCTATAATATTGGTATATTCATATGTATTATTGTGCACTTATGTTACATACATATGTACACACCCTTAAGAAAAAAAATTCTTAAATAAATCGTTTTTAAAATAAAACAATTACATTAAGTTTTTAATTTTTAAAATAAAACGTTTATTTCATTGGTTTTTTTAACTAAAAAATGGTTTTACCGTTAACAAAAAATTTCTACATATATACATACATCATGCAATAAGCAATGTTTTTTAAAATAAAATTTTTAATTCAATTGTTTTTTCTTATTTAAATTAAAATGGTTTTACCAGTTAACACAAAAAAGATATGTATGTACATACCATATTAACAATGTACTTAAAAATAAATTTGCACTTCACGTGAGATCAATATTAACTATAATTAAAATCTAATTTAATACTTTTTGATAATTAATATGATCTATTTATTTGAGCTTAAAAGTCTTATATTATTTCGTTTTTATTTTCTTCAATATTTCGCTTACAATTTGTAAGCCTTGTCAGGAAAATTATTATAAATATAATAATTATTTTATTGAAGAAAATAAAAACAAAATTATATAAGACTTTTAAGCTCAAATAAATAGATCATATTAATAATTAAAATCTTAATTTGAATAAAATTTTTCAATTTCTGAAAAAACTAAATTAGATACCTTACTTTCTATTTGATTAACAATATTTTTTGGCATATTAGATTCATTTATTTTTGCAGCTAAACTTAAAAAATGCGCTGAAGTGGAGTCATTGGCCTTAGACGTTGAGGCAAAAGCCCCACAGGTTTCAGAAATGCTTGATGCGGCCAAATCAAGGAATTCCTGAAACTTTTCGCTGTCTTTTTTCTGAAAGATATATAAGTAGATAATTAATTACACAAAATTATTTTAAAAGAAATAAATTCAAACGTTTGTTCAATTCAGAAGCGCAATTGTATTGGTTATCATTGGCTAAGAAAATTTCAAACAAAAGTAAGTTGCTTTGAAATTGTTTTTTTATACAATGCACACGATTCAACTACGCTTGTAAATTAATCAAATGTAGCTTTTTTTCACGTGGACTCTCAACACTACTCGGAAAATTTGAGGACTCGGTTGAGTCTAAGTCAATAAATTCCTCACTGTTCATGGACACATCATTGTAGGTATTTCCAACAGTGCTAAAAATTATAATAAATAAACATTAATATATTTACCATAGCGTTTTAATATTACATTCAAATATTACTTACGGTCTCGAACTTGTAAAATTGTCTAAAAATGACATGGCATCAAAGTACTTCCACTTCTTTTTAGTAATGTTAGCACCACTGCCAGAAGCGACTTGCTCCATTCTCTTACACCGCTTGTAAGAGTCTCGAAGCACCTTCCATCTTTTCTTACAGTCCAATTCTATAACAGCACAATCAAAATTTAAAAAGAAATACATAAGTACATACATACATAAATGCAAATTAATTTATCCTACCATTTAACTTTACAATAGTTGCAACTTCCCTCAATTACTGGTCTTTTTTCTTTAAATTTTTGTAGCTGGTGTGGCCCAAATCAAACAAAATTGTGCGGTTGCGCACCTCTTCAATTAAGTGTTCATCTACGTCCATACTATTCCTCTGCAAAATTTTACAAACGTATTAAAAATAACAACAGAAAATCAAACAAATACTTACCATCATCTTAAAACGAAAAATGAAATAAAATATTGACAAAAATGAACTAATAAACGAAAACAAAATTTATGGAATTAAAAATGAACAGCTGTGTATTTTAGCAATACAAATTTTAGGGATGCCGCATTTATATTTTATAATGAATAATATTAAAGTTATTGATAAAAACTGTAATAATATCACAAAAAACATATACATTTATTTCTTTATTGTATTTTTGTAATGTTCTTTTATGTTTAATATTAAGAAATAAAGTTTTTGTTCTAATTTGTCCAATTTATATATATAATGGCAACTCTATATTTGCTTATTGCTGCCCGTCAAAATAGAAAATAGCCTAAGTTGGCAGCAGCAGCAAATGCTGTTGTGCAGTCCTGCTGCTGTGCTGCCGTCAAAATAATCGTTTTCATTTAAACACATGCATTTTATTTTTGACATATTGCTGCTTGCTGTCTGCTGTCGTCTATGTGTTTAGAGCTTTAGCCTATAAAAACTGAATTCATTTAACAATATATTTTATAATTTTGCTTAAGTGTTGTTAATACATGAAGCAAAAAGTTTCTATTTTATTTTAAATGTTTTGTTATTATTTATACAGTTTGTATCGAGGCAGTTGTCGAATTTTAATAGTTCTCAAACGCAAACTTGTTCATAAACTTTGTAGAGAGAATTAAAACTTAAGTTATTTTTAAATCATCATGAGAATCAGGTGATAGCACCATAATTTAATAATGTGTTTTCTCTTGTTCTCCCACGACCTTGTAACACATTTTCTAAGATTTCAGGTAATTCAGGATTCAGCTTCATCCGGGCTATATTCGTAGTCGTCTAAAATATATACAAGTGTATATAGGGTGTTTCTTATAGAGTGATACAACTTTGAGTTGGTGTTACTGCCTTATTTGACCACTCATTTAACAGCTGATAGGTGGTTTTTTTTAGCTTACTTTGCCATTTCATTATGGGTCGACTTACACCAGAGCAACGCGTGCAAATTGTTGAAATTTTTAATCAAAATAATGGTTCTGTTCGTCAAACTTATCGTGCACTTCGTCCATTAAAAATTTTATTTTCCGATGAAGCCCATTTTTGGTTGAATTGTCGCCTTTGGAGTGAGGAGAACCCACAAGCTTTTGTCGAAACACCATCACATCCACAGAAAATTACTGTTTGGCGCGCTTTGTGGGCTGGCGGAGTCATTGGCCTATATGTTGTAGTACATTCATAATGTAATCATACACATTGTAGTACATTCATACACATTGTAGCACATTCATAATATAATCATAAATATGACACCACACGGAAATACAAAAATTAGAGCAAACAAAAAAACTATAAAGAAAACAAACTGACATAAACACAAAATAAAAATTAGGTTACATTTATGAAACAAGTTCACTGACCGAATTTGCAATTGTGCAAAATAAGCAAATTGGGTTAGTAGTAATCAATATGATATTGCGATTGATATTGAAATAAGAAATAGAAATAAGAATTGTTATTGTAATATATAGAATAAGAATAGTATATAAGCTGAAGGTTTTATTAATAAAATTTAGAAATAATCTTGACTCTAAAACAGAAGCATTTTTATTTCTCAGTTCGGCAATTGACTTTGCCATCATATAGAGCCGACTATCGATTCTAAGGCTCTTTAATAAATTAAGAATCCTATAGGATAAAACATTAAACACCCCTCACAACACATACTTACATGGCGATCCTGCCAAACTGAATAAATTAGCTAGTTATCCTTTAAAACAAAATAAATTAGCTAGATGTCCTGCCAAATACTTTAAATCCTGTTTGAGAAAATCAAAATTTGTTTGCATGGATAAGACAGAAACCACAAAAGACGAAATCGATCGGCTTTTCAAAAAGTGGGAGCAGTTGTTAGAATACGTGCCTCAGCCTGTGGTTCCCGTTGTAGAAATCCCCGAATACAGTCCCAGCAAAAAGAAGATACCCATCCAGGAATATCTTAAACGCCTACAGAAATCCAAGGCACAAGTACATAGTCCCGAAATTCCCAAGAAGGAAGAAGAAAAAAGAAAGAAAAGAGGCGGTAAAGCGGTGAAGAAGCGAAAACTAATTGCCGAAACATACAGGAAGTTTCATCTGACCGGCAACAAAGCTGAGAAAACCAGGCTTTTAAAAGAGATCCGTACAATAAGAAATACGTAATGAAAATTTTTGAATTAATGTAACAAATGTATAAAAAAAAAATATATAAATATATATGTAGTAATAAAATATATGATATAAAGAATAGAATAATAATAATAATAATCCAAATATGGGTGGATGGTTTTCAAAGGAGGCCATCATTGTAAATGAAAACAATAGGGGCGTACTTACAGTGACTCAGGATCATTTGCAACAAATAATATTGATACTTTTGACATTTTTGGTACTAGGAAAAATACATGAATATTATAAAGAATATATGAGAAAGAAAGCAATCAAATTTACTAACAGAATAAAAAATGTATAATAAATGGATAGATTGATAAGTATATATAAGAATTTAAAGAAAAGTCCTAACAGAAACTATACAGAAAATTATATAGTAAATACTTTAAGCACAGTTGAGGAGTTAAAATCTATTGCATTAAAGAATGAAGGTTATTCTATAAACGACATTAATGAAATTGAAGAAAAAATTTTAAAATATTTAAAAACAAAAGACATTACAGAAATGGCATCGTTTGGCATACTTGACGCGTCCAAAATAATACCAGAATTCAATGGTGACCTAGGACAAATGAGTAATTTCATAGGTATAATAGATTTCTATGCTGATACACTTAAAGATAATGAAGAGGTTAGTAAGTTGGTTAAGTTTGTACTGGCAACTAAGTTAACAGATAAAGTAAGAAACAAATTGATTTCAGAAGAAACACCGAATTCTCTCGAAACATTCAAAGCCACTCTTAGGAAGGTATTCTCACCAAGAAAGACACTATCTTCGGTACATACTGATTTAGCAAAACAAACACAAGGAAATAATTCAGTAACGCAGTTCGCTAATAAAATAGAATCACTCATAGCTTGCCTGAATGAGCTACAAATTACAGAACTGGGTTCCCAAAGTAGGGAAACAATCATTAAAATGAATGATCAGGTAGCACTTAGTACCTTTAAAAATGGTTTGAATGAACCACATAGAGCTACTGTCTTGGCAGCTAGACCCAAGAGCTTAAATGAAGCAATTCAGATAGCTTCAGAGGTGGTTACACCATCACATTCAATTATGCAATTCAATAGAAACAAGAGATTTTCTCATAACAGAAACTTTCATAATAATAACGTCAATGTTTACAGTAACAGAGGTAATAATAATGAAAGCCCTAAGAATCATTATGGAAATTTTAACAACTCAAGAAGAGGCAATTTCCATGGTGCCGGCCACCCAAGAAATAACAATTACGGCAATAATGGACAGAAAGGTAGTAATTACAGAAATAGGAATCAGAGAAGAATTTATGTTGCTCAAGAGCAGGGAAACGAGGCGGAAAGAAAAACCAGAAATTTGTTTGGTCAGAAAATTGTCAGAAATCTTTTGATATGTTGAGGTCCATAGTTTCAAATCCACCAATATTACAATACCCAGATTTTGAGAAGGAATTTATACTCACTACTGACGCATCAGATTACGCATTAGGAGCAATACTTTCACAGGGTGAAATAAATAATGATTTGCCAATCTCATACGCAAGCCGTTCTCTTAATAAATATGAAATTAATAAACCCGTTATAGAAAAAGAATTGTTAGCCATTCATTAGGGAATTATCCATTTCCGACCATACCTGTACGGCAGAAAATTTAAGGTGGTTACTGACCACAGACCACTAGTATCTTTATTTACACATAAAAACCCTTCATCAAGACTAACAAGAATAAGATTGGATCTCATGGATTACGATTTCGAGATCATATACAAGCAGGGAAAGATAAACACTAATGCCGATGCATTG